>VDFB02259073.1:0-28114 GCA_007258455.2 Sequoia sempervirens
ACATGATTTCGACAACAACAAGTTTCACATACTTTATTTATATGTACAAATGATGGTCGTAGTGTTTCAAACATCCTTTGACAAATCTTCGCATTTAAAAATTCTTGTTTAAATGCTTCAAAAAGTTCACTTTGTGTTGTATCTATAAAATGTTTTGGATGAGAAATTTTTGTACCATCATCACCTATTATTTGTATATTATCCCTTCTATTGGAAGAAACACGAGAGTGGGTGGTCCAATATTCAACAACTTGTTTCTTTACATCTTCTGAAATTCTATCTTTTTGAGGAACCCTACAAATATTTACCCATTTTTTCTCAATTTTTCCATCTATTTCATCTCTCTTTTCAATATATCTTTGAACAGTTCTCCTAGAAACATTTAGTAATTCAAAAATTGCTTGAACTTGTCTTCTATATGATAATTTCTTACTAGAAATTACAGTCATCAACGCTCTACGTGCAGCACTTAAATCACTAGACCGACTCTTCTTTTCAATACATTCTAATGCTTCTTGCAGGTTTTCAACAATTGTTTGTTTTAAATCTGATGACTTTTTCCTATTATCAACCCCTAACAACTCCAAAACAGGGGTCATTTATTTTCGTCTAAATAACTTTGCAATTAACTATGCTCTTCCAATTAGAGATTTCTCTTCAAAAAATTCATCCCATATTTTTTTAGAGTGTAATTTTAATGTGCTTTCAGATAACATATCTTCAGATGAAATATTATTGAAAAGAGAATCTTCATCCATCTCTATCAAATTTTCCATACCATAGTCCAAAACATTTATATTAGTACTAGGTTCAGTTTGTTCTTGTACCTGTACGTCACCTTGATCATCAATATTTTCCATGGGTTGTTGTTCAGTAGATGTTCCTTCATCCGCTTTTCTCTTTCTTTGTCTTACTCGTGTTCAATCATACTTCCTCGATCTAGCCCTTGGATTTTCCATCACAAATTACACTCAATTTTGAATGATTGCCTACATACAAATTTGTACACACATAAGCTTTCCATGAAACATGTACATGTAATATAGCATAAATATTTTAAAAAGCTTGTAACTAGATGCAAAACATAAACATAACATATTTAAACAAAAGTTTTTAATAAACATAAACATGCAAAACATAAAATATTTTTAATTGAATAATGAATATATTTATACACATATTTCTTTCATGTTAATACTTTAATAAAAAAAAAAGTGAAAACAAACTTCAAATGCATTTTCAATAAAAAACATAATCAATTAAATAAGTTAAAGATCAATACACCTTAAAAATATCTCTCCTCTTCTCCAAATGCCTTTTTTTTTTGTCAAAATAAGTCTTGTAAATTTCAGAAATGATAAACCTTCCAAAATGTTGAAATAAATCTTCTTTAATCGAAAATAGTCGAGAAAATTTTGATTTTTTTGCAAAAAATAAAAATACCCTTTTGTAGAGCTTGAAGTGTAGAATCCAAATATAGAATTTTTATAATATTTTGATTAGTTTTAATATCTTTTATTTTTAAAATAATGCAAGTAGGTTTTAAAAATAAAAAAAGAGGCTGATTTGATATTAAAAAAATTATAGTAAAGTTTATTAAAATGTTTTAAATATTATATGAGGCATAAGAGGAGAGAGTCTACTTCAAAAGGGTATATTTTGTTTTTTGAAAATGATTGAAAATTTTGAAATTAGTTGACGGCCCGTGAAAACTGTCAAATTCTGACATGTTTGACTTTAAAATGTTATTACGAGAAAAATATACATCAAATGTGATTTTTTTTTTCCATGCACAAGATAGTAAATTACCTATTTGGAAAAAAAATAGGAGAAATGAAGTTTTTCATTTTTTTTTTCTTCTGACTGAGTGAGAGTCACTCTTTATGAAATTTTCAGCATTCAAGGAATTGTCCTTAAATTGATAAAAACATAATAAAAACATTTTTTTTTAAATTTTAAAAATTATAGGAATAAACTACACCAAAAGTTCTACATTTTATTAGTTTACACCATTTTGAAATTCAAAACATAAAGACCACTTTTATGTGGTCGAAGTTCAGAATTTTTTTTGCTATTGGCCGATTCCTTTATAAAGTGTGACACAGGTTTGTGCTTTTACCCATAATATGGAGTCGGCCAAGGTGTTTGATAATATGTTGTAGTTTTTTGTTGTTGTTTTTGGTTGTTTAGCCTTAGTGTTGATGTTTTGTTGTTGGGTTGTTGATGGGTTATCTAGCTTTATCTTTTGTTAGCATTTTTGAACTTTGTGGGCTACAGGTGTTATTGTTTCTCTCTTTTTAGCAGCTTTCCTCCATTGTAAAGGGTTTCGAGGTCCCTTCAAAACTTTTTTTTTTTGTAATAAAAAACACTACTGTTGAGGTAAGTTGTTTGATTGTATGTAAGCAAGCTAGATCAATATAATTTCTTTTAGCCATTTCACAATTGTTTTATGCCCTATTTTTACCCTGTTTGCTACTATTATTTTATTATTTGGGCCTATTCTTACATGGTATCAGAGCTAGAAATCTTCTAACAAGGTTAAGACATTTCTATATTGATATTTTTTTAGCAACATAATCTTTGAAGTGGTTTAATCTACTTGTTTGAGGGTTGTTTTCTCTAACATGGGCTCTACAACTGAAAGTCTGCCAATCTTTGATGGAAGTGGTTTTGAAGATTAGAAGATTGCAGTTAAGAACATGCTTTGAGAGAAAATGCTCTATGGATTATAGTGAATAAAGAGATTGGATAACCTCAACAAAAGAAAGAAAAGGAGTTATGGAAATGCAAATTGGAGCAAGTTAGAGGAATTGTTGGTAAGGTCTTGAGTCCCAATATTAATAGAAGGTTTGTTGATGTTGATAATCCAATAGAACTATGGGAAAATTTAGAAAAATATTGTAAAGATGCAGATATTGCTAATGTGTTTAGCATTGAAGAAAAAATAGTGAACATAGGCCCAACTAATTTTGAAAATATGGTTGATTACTTTAATGAGGTTACATATTTAAATGCCTAGTTGAAGAAAATAGGTGTTGAATATGCAAAAGAGGATTTTCAATTGATTGCAATGGTTGAAAGTAAGCTTCCCCAACCTTACAAGGTATTTAAAGAATCAAGGAAAAGGGTTATTCAGTTAAATCCTAATACCCCCAACAAACTTTTGATCAACTTCGTAAGTCGGTTTTAGATGAAGAGGCTCGACTTATTACATAAAGTTATATTAAGAAGAATCATGCATATGCAACTAAGGGTAAATCACTTTCTAGATATGTTGATGGAAAGAAGAATTGGAAAGGATATAATAAATTTCAAAATAATGATGGTTCCAAAAAAATTTCTAGAAATGAAGGTGTAGAAAAGGAGTTAGAAAGAAAACCCATTATTTGTAGGTATTGTGGAGGTGAGAATCATATGGAAAAAATTTGTTTGAAGAAGAGGAACAATGAAAGGAAACAATACAAGCCTAAGAAAGAACGGTTTAAGGAAAGACAAATAAATAAAGTTTTGTAGCCATCTCGAAGCAAGTAAAATCAAGTGAAGAGGTAACTTCTAAACCCAAAAATACATCTAAAGTAAAGGGAGGATACTTTTCTTCAAATTCTAATAAAGAATGGATTCTAGATTCAAGAGAATATTTTCACATGAGTGGAGATAGATCTTTATTTATTGATTTTCATGAAAGAAATCACTATTGGAAATAAAATGAAACTCTCAGTTCTAGGAATAAGGAATGTTAGTGTAACAAATAGAACTTTGAAAAATGTTCTATTTTTTGAAGAATTGGGGGTGAATCTTATTTCAATATATAGAATTTCTCAAGATAGATATAAGTTTGTTGTTACTGTTGGTCGAGTTATTGTCAGAGATAGAAAAGACCCAAAAAGTGTTATTTCTATTGGTAGAATTGACCATAAAGAGAGTCTCTTTAAATTCATTGGATTTGTTGATGATGAATACACACTCTCCCATGCTTTTGTTGCTCAAAGTGATTATATGTCAAAATTGTGGCATGCCAGACTTGGACATAAAAATTATAGAAAATTACAAGACATGGTTAGAAAGAATATGATTAGAGGATTAACAAATATTTCAACTTCAGAAGGTGTATGCGAAGGATGTGTGTTAGGTAAACACCATCAAGATCCTTTTGATTCTGGAAGAGCATGGAGAGGAAGTCATCCACTACAATTCATTCACAATGATTTATGTGAACTGAGATATCCTTCCATCTCAAGTGTTAGGTACCTTCACACTTTTATTGATGATTATATTAGACGAGTATGGGTTTATTTTCTTGAAAGGAAAAGTGAAGTATTTGAGGTATTTCAAAGGTTTAAGGAATTAGTTGAAAACCAAAGTGGAAAAAGAATTAAATGCCTAAGGACAGAGAATGGGGATGAATATGCATTTGAATCATTTTGTGAACAATATGGTATTAAGGTACAAAGAAAAATTCCATATACCCCTCAACAAAATGGAGTAATTGAATGGATGAATAGAACTCTTTTAGAAATGACATGTTGTATGCTGCATTTTAAAAGTTTGCATAAAAATTTTGGGGATTGGCTATCTCTTGTGCTGCAAATATTATGAATAGAATCCCCACCAAATCCCTCACAAATGTCACTCCTAAAGAAGCATGGAGTGGAAGAAAGCCTCACATAAGGTATTTTAAAGTATTTGGGTGTATTGATTGGGCTCACATCCCAGAAGAAAACAAGAAAAAGCTAGAACCAAAAATTCAAGTGTTTATTCATGGGCTATAGCGAAGAATCAAAGGCTTACAAATTGCATAATTTGGAAACAAAAAAGATATTTATTAGCAAAGATGTAAAATTTGATGAACATTCACAACTTACAACCACAAATAATTTCCACATTTCAAATATTTTACAAAGAAATGGAAACTCTATTAACAAGGATGATAAGAGCACTACTACTAAAGACACTATAACTAATAGAAGTGATGAAGAAGAAAAACTTCCTATTTGACAAAATACAAAGAGTATTGAAGAGATATATAGACAAAGCCCAAAACTTTAAGGAAGGAATAGTAGTGCTCTATTGGAAAAAATCTTACAATTAAATGACCCAATCTCATATGAGCAAGCTAGAGGGAAGAAAAAATGGGAGCAAGCCATGAAAGAGGAATATGATGCATTACTAAAGAATAAAACTTGGGAACTTGTGCTCCTTCCCAAAGGTAAGAATGTTATTAGTCGCAAATGGGTTTACAAAACAAAATTTAAATATAATGGAGCAATAGAAAAATACAAAGCTAGATTGGTTGCTAAGGGATTCAATCAAAAGGAAGGTGTTGATTATGAAGAAACATTTTCTCCTATCATCAAAATGAACAAAGTTAGAATTCATGGACGAAAAATTCACCGCCATGGAAAATTCACGGACGAAAAATTCACCACCAAGTAAAATTCACCGTCAGCAATTCACCAAGGAAAAAAATTAACCACATTATATTTTTTAATATATATTTCAAAAACTTTGATTTTATTAAAAATATTAATGCGGCAAATTTTCCATTGCAGTGAATTTTCCATTGGTGAATTTTTTGTGGTGATGAATTGTTGGCAGTGAATTTTCCTTCAGTGAATTGCTAGCAATGAGTTTGTCATATGCCCTAGTCTTGGATGGAATATTCATCAAATGGATGTTAAAAATGCTTTCTTAAATGGAGATTTAGCTAAAGAAATATACATGAATTATCCACCTCATTTTGTAGATGAACAAAATCCTTACCTTGTTTGTAAATTAAAGAAATCACTTACAATCTAAAACTAGCACCAAGAGCATGGAATGAGAATATAGACATATAATTTCAGCTTCATGGAATTAAAAGGTGTAGATCTTATCCAAATCTTTATGTGAAGAAAGTCCAAAATGATAAATTATTCTTATTGTAGTTTATGTAGATGATTTACTCATTCTTGGACTGAATATTGGGATAATCAATGATTTAAAATCAGAACTTAAAAGGGCATTTCATATGAGTGATTTGGGAGAATTAAACTATTTTCTTGGTTTACAAGTTTGTAGACTACATGATGGACTGTTCCTTTGCCAGTCAAAATATGCTTTGGATATTTTAGAAAAGTTTGGCATGCTTCTACTCCCTTTCAGTCTAGAATCAAGCTTAGTAAAGAATTTACTTCCAAGAGGGTAGATGCTACTTTATACAGACAAATTGTGGGCAGCTTGGTTTATCTAACTCATTCTAGACCAAACATTTGTTTTGCAATTAATCAAGTATCAATATTTATGCAAAAACCTAAAGAAATCCATTAGTTGGCTGCAAAAAGGATACTACGATATGTTCATGGAACAATACACTATCACATCCACTATGGTCATAAGTCCTCAATTTCTTTGGTTGGATTTATAGATTCAGATTGGGGAGGTGATATAGATGATAGAAAATCTATATGTGGTTATGTTTTTTAGCTTGGATCAAGCCCTATTACATGGAGCAGCAAAAAACAAACAACCACATCATTGTCTTCATGTGAAGCAGAATATAAAACAACAAAAGAAGTGGGAAAGGAAGAAATTTGGATTCAAAATATTTCATTTGAGATTGTTTTTTCCCACTATTTTTCTACTACTTTGTACTGTGACAATTGAAGTACCATATAGGTTTCCAACAATCCAGTTTTTCATGCCGAAATAAAACATATTGAGCTTGATGTTCACTACATACAAGATCTTGTTCAAGAAAATATTGTCAATCTACAATATTGTCCAAGTGAAGAACATACAACTAATGTATTTACTAAGAGTATGACTAAAGCCAAATTTTTGAAATTACGAAAAATGCTTGGTATGTTAGAAGTGAACATTAAGGGGGGATAGTAGTATAATGTTCCCCTCCTTTGTATCTTCCCCTCTTTTGTGTATCTTGTTTGTAAAATTCTATCCAATCTTAAGGGGGGATGTTAAGGAATAAGATTGTCTAGAAAAGTTACAAGATGTTTCTAGAAGGGCTAGAATCTTCTAGAAGCTAGAAGCAACTAGAAGTTATTCAAGAAAAAGAACATTCTAGTTTTCAAGTTCTATAGAATATTAGAAGTTTCTAGATCTTAGAGACACCAAGTATAAATATGAGGCTATCCATTATGAACAACACTACTATTGAGGTAAGTGGTTGGATTGTATGCAAGCAAGCTAGATAAATATAATTTCTTTCAGCCATTTCACAATTGTTTTATGCTACATTTTTTCCTTGTTTTTTGGTGTTATTTCATTATCTGGGCATGTTCTTACATCTCTACCCAAATAATGGTGGTCTAATTCACTTATTTTTATAAATTTTGAAAAGATATTTGCATTGTCCTCTCACCATTTTCTTCTAAGAGTTTGGCAGGTTGTTAGTTTCTTCACATGGGTATATCAGATCTTTCACGTGGTGCCTACTTTATTAGTGACGATTTTCCCCTATTTCATGTATTATTTGATGATTACATATTGATTGTGACTCTTTCATTAGTCTCAATAATTTTGGTGAATTCCATCAAGGGTTGAACAAAAATAATTTAGTCACAGAAAATAATTATAATCTTTCAATAAATATATTAAATAATAAAAGCTCCACACTGCTACAATAGGATGCTAAAGGAGTAACTAGTTATTTTGGTGTAGGATTCATAAGAAGGTTCGCTTTTATGTGGATAAATTATTTCTTGGAAACTAGTCATAAATATTTTATTCAAGTTCATGTAATATCAATACTTATGATTGAAGATAGAACTCAAAGTGTTTGTACTTTATTGAAATCAAAGCTATAAACAACAACAGATTACCTTACATTAGCTCAGTTACTTATGACCCAGATTATGAGTGCTATTTGGCATGGTCTATATATAGGTTCTATTATATTCTATTTTCATTACCTTGGTCTTTATATAGGAAATGAGTAAAAGGTTGGAAAACCTAAGCATGAGGAAAAGGGTTGAAGAAGATTTAGGTTCTAAAACCTTGTCATTATGAAAAATGAATTAAGGATGGAAAAGTTAAAGAGGTTAGAATAGTGACTTATAAGAAGGTCTCAGGGTATTAAAAGGTTTCATAAGGTCTCTTAAGGCCAAATGTGCATGAATACTTATAAAAATCCTTAGGGGAGGCATGAAAAGTGTGGCAGATCCATAATATAAAAGACAACCCCTAAGGAGGCTATTCCACAGTGGTATCAAGTGCCAAGTTTACCTTAGTAACATGCATGGTGGAGCAAGGAAACAATGCTAGAAATGAGATAAAAGGATTAGTTTTGAAGTGATGAAGAAAGTGACAAATTTTTTTTAAGAATGATAGTGATACATGACAAAAAACCTATAGAGGATATGAAAACACATCTTAAGTTGCAGAGGCAATCAACAATATAGAAAGGATATGATGTCACATGGCATGTGACAATGAAAAAGAGCACATGCATGTCCTTTTCTCACAATAGACATTCTAGACAAAGAAATGCCACCAAAATTTAATAAAGGTCTAAAGGTTGATATTAGGGCATGATAGTTACAAGCAAGCCAAAGGATAGAGTAAAGATAATGTGACAGAGGTTGTGGAAACGAGATCTATTTCCTAGAGGAGACCACATGGTAATCTTATAGTCATAAAGGTAGGTTAATAGTGAAAAATAGAAGAAATTGATTGCAACAGGTCTAATAAAAAATGCATAGTCCACATATCCATCCTTGACATGATACTCATGAAGATCTAAAAGATAATCACATGGTGAGAGTCCTAAAAGCTTGCAAATAAATAAGGATAGCAAAGAGAATGATAGTGCAAGAAGTGAATGGAAGACAAATATTTGATGATGATAGAGAGAGTCGATGATAAACATTCTAAAGAACACAGTGATAGTTATGAGATTGTGAACAAAAGCTAGAGTGCTTTATGCAAGGGAAGTCTATTAGAATTTGGTGTTGTACACCATTGTAGAAAATGATTTATTATAATGCTTTTGATTAAGGAACAAACAGGTTTTGAAGGGACCCAAAACCCTGTACAAACAGATTTTGAAAGGATCTGGAACCCTCAAGCAGAAGGTTGTCTAAAAATAAATACAAGAAAGCACAGACAACCAAGGATCAAAAGGAAACCAAGGCCAAAGAACCACAACCGACTACAAAGCCACAAGAGCCAGCAACCAGCCAAGAACACATTAAATAATTGTTTAGTTGTGGTGCACCTAGGAGGTGTGTCTAGACACATTAAATAATTTATTGGTGACCACTTGTAAATTTGTATTATGTATGGGAGATATAGGATAACAATTTAATATTTGGGGAAAGCATTTAATAAAGTGAAAACTTAGTACCTAATAATAAATGAGGGGTCAATGGTTTTTTGGTACATGGTTTTATCTTACCACTTGGTTTCATTTTTGTGAGCTTGTATCTATAAAACCAAACACATGGTTAGTGGCTAAGTTTGGTTGGGTGAGTGGGTTGTCATATCTTTCTTTGGAGTGTATATGTGAAGCATTGGATGGGATGTGTGGATTCATGATCAAGGACACATAGAGGATGCATTAGAGAGGCTTGATGCTTTAAAAGTATTCATTATAATTCTATAAGTGCATGTATTATTTTATTGTTGAATAATAAATGGAGTATGGATGCTTTTCAAGGTTGGGAATTTCCCTCTTGATGGTTTTTCCTGGGTATATTTTGTGTTATCGTGTGGCTTGTCTATTTTGATCTATGTATTTAGTTATTTTTTAAGCTTGTAAGCATGCTTGTCCCTCATGGGGTTATCTAGGAAATGGGTTAAGTGAATTGGGTATTGATGCATTGTTCCTAACACAGTCTACAAGGAGGTTAAAAGGGACATTCAAGAAAATGAATGAGGAAACAATGTTCTCAAAGGATTTGTAGAAATTTGCATTCATTTCAAGGGAGAAAATATCAAATCATTTCCAAGTGAATATCTATGAAGGATTTTAAGTCCAAGATGGTTCATGACCAGTCTCTACAAGGTAGGGATCTTTGGTTAAATATTAATCCACTCCGAGTATTATGCCAATGTACAACTATCATGAAATACCATAGGTTGGGAATCTTACATGGAATATGAATGGTAAAAGATGAGTGGAAAACCTAAGTAGAGAGGGTATTGTGAAAGAAATAATGACATGATAGAATCTACAATGAACACCGTAGGAATTTCACTCTGACAAGAGGAAAAAATGATGGGTATCCTTCAAGAGTATAGAAACTATAAGATTCCAAAGGTCTAAGACAATCTAAGATGAAGACGGTATACAAGCCATGGTCATTAGCCTGTCATGGAGAAATGAATCATAGAGAAAGATATTATTTGTTGACAGTAACTAGTGTCCCATGATTTGTTTCATAGACAAGGTCAATAAAACTCATGGTATAAAGTGAAGATAGTTCATGGTAGTAGGAAAAATTTCAAGGATATAATGAATAAAGGAGTTCTGAAGAGACTAAAAGACTGTTATGAGATGATAGGGTATTGAGAAAAATACATGACTAAAATAGGTATAATCATCCCAAAGACAAATTTCAGAAAAGATAATATTGACCTTTCATCATAGATGGATAATATACTATGTGAAAAAGGTAGTAATCGTGTAGAAGAATGAATAGAGGATGGTATAGAAGACATGATGACAACCCTAAGAAGGTAAGTGGAGGCACAACCAGATGAATATGAGGATAGACATATACCTTCTATTGGTTCTTTTCTTGGTCCAAACTTGCATGATATTTTCTTTGATGTTATTTCATGAAACCATTAATAGAGGGCAGTCCTAAAAAATGATAGAGCATCACAAAAATTTGGCAAAGAATAAATGAAAGTTGTGGGATTGTTGAGGAAGGTAAAAGGATAAAGGAGGTCCTAATGGTTATTGTTAACAAGTAGGATTTCACCCTAATGCTAAGCTTGGAGGCTCATCAATCCTGTGTAACATTGAAACACCTTCGAGCCTGTGGGTTGCTCAAAGTGAAGGGGAATCTCCAGATTATGGGATGGTTCCCTTTTGATCTCCTAGAAACTATTGAATTTGATGGGGAAAAGGAGGAAGGATAATTTATTTTGAATAGAAAATTTAATCTAGGAGGTGATGCACTGATAATGTAACTAACATGTAGAAATGGCTCACAACTATCCTTCAACGAATCTATTCACACAACTCAGTTTGGGAAATTTAATCACATAAGTAATTCATAAAAAAGGCTTTCAAGATCTGATCCTTTGAAGGATAACAACATTTTCACAACTCAGAATGTAAGATAAAACAAAGGCACAATTTATAACTTGTGATGGTTAACTGCTTTTGTGCATATGTAATATTGATTGAGACATAAATTTAAAGTTTTTTATCAAAAACACATTAACTTTGCATCAAATCATTCAAAATATGACAAAACACCTGAAATTGAGAAGGTAACACTTGACTATATTGAAGGATGGAAGGAATCTCAAACAAACATGAGATAAAATAACCTGCTACTGTATCATAATTGTAAAAATAAGTCTGAGCTACAAAAATTTCAACCTCTCTAAATGTGTAAGAGAAGGCAAGAAAGCAAGAATTGAAGAAAAAAAACCTAAGTCTTTTCCTTCTATATGCAAAAAGGACTCCAAAGAGTCATAGTGAGTTAACTGAAGTCAACCCAACTCAAAAATATCTCCAAATATCTCTCCCACGAGAAAAAATGAAAAGCCCCAAAAAGAGGAGTCAAAACTGAAGTAAATTGAGCTAAAATACCCTCAAACTTACTATCACGATCAGTTTGACCCAAGTTGACCTCAGACTCACCTAGTCAACTAAAAATCAAGCTCAAAAAAGCTCCAATTAAACTCCACCTCTGATTTTGCATGATGTTGACATGAAAGTAATCAACTAAATAAATATTAAAGTAATCAATTAAGAATTACTTTAACACATGTTGTGGATTTCCTATTATCTACATTTGCATGACATCTATTAAAGCAATTTATAATTGATTACTTTAACAATGTTTACATTATTACCTTGGTTTCATCTTCATGCAAGAATTGAGGGAGTGACTTGACTTTGTGTTTGAATCATGCAAAGATACAAAATACCCAAGGCACTTAATAAATTACAAGGGGTATTAATCCTTTATGCTTGAGTGTTTAAATAAAAGGAAAAAATACCTCATAAGTGAGGTCATCCAAATAGGGTAAAAGAAACCCTAAACACAAAACTACCGCCTCATTTGCACCTTGCATATTTTCAACTTTCACTGTTGTGCCGCCAACAAGGGTTTGCTATTGAGCCTTCTAGAGTTTTCATGGAGTTTTCTGGGTGAGATCTTGAGCCTTTCATGCAAATTTCATGCAAGATTCTTGCAAAAATGAGTGGTATGTTTTGTTCTGCATAAAAAATGTTTGTATTCATCATTTTCTTTGAAAGAGAATTCATGCTTCTTGCCCTTCTATAACAGAAAAAGATAAAATATTTGATTCATTTTGTATTTTGCTTTGGCTTAGGCATTCACTGTGAAACAAAGCTTATTTCTTTGCTCCATGGTAACATAAAAAGTGAAGAAAATTTCCATTTACTGTATACCCTTGTAAAAAGTGATAGGAATCTTTGTGCTTTATTTCAAGTTTCTCTAGAAATGTTGAGGGTTTATCTCTATGTAGGCCTTTCTCTCTATTTTTGGAAAAATAAACATGATTTTTTTCCTTTTATGTTAATCTCAAGGGTTTTAACCTTAAATACAGGTCGTGGCTTCTCCATGTCTTCTGGAAAAAATAGATGAGAAAAATCTCTATGTCTTGCTCTTGACCTTTGAGAACATTCACAAACTTTATTATGGCTTTCATTTTTGCAAATGATTGAGGGCTTTGGAACTCTTGACCGATGAAACCCTAGGCCATCATGAGTTTTTTGGATTTTTATCTTTTTGTTCTCGTCCCATGAACAATTTGGGTTTGTTCACTATATTTGTTGTAGCTTTATTGTTCATTTCATGGATGCTTCTCCATTTTTTCCACCTTGCAAAATTTCATATTCACCCATGAACCCGTGGATTTCAATGGACTATCATGGATTATCCAAAGGTCTTCCAATTTTGGAGAATGGATGGTATGCTCCATGTGTGTTTGTGGATATTATCCTTCTTCAATTCATTAAAATCTTCAAGCCAAACTATCTCCATTTTATAGCAGTAATTAGCTCATCATAATCTACAAAATTGCATGAAGACTGTGGTTGTGAATGAACACTAGAGATGAGAAATACTTATTCCATAAGCTCCTATAAATTCACCACAGATGGCTCATCATTCCTTATTTGACGTTCATTATGAATGTTGTGTATTTCATTGATGCCTGCTTTCTTTACAATGATGATTGTGTGCATTGAATTTTCATGGCTTTACCACTATAACTTTGTTGAAGAATTTTCATGCTTTCCTTGGCATGTAAGTGACTGTTGTGACCTGAAGTCACTTCCATTGATGAAAATTACACCTCATATCCCTCTCAAAAAAAAGGGAAGCATGTTGGGATCAACCCTTGTGGAAGCCCATTTTCCTCCACATACTGTGATGTAAGTGCAAAGTAACCCAACAATGAAAAATATACCTATACCTGCATAGTGAACAAACATGTTAGATAAAAAAATGAAGCTCAAAATTTGATGGGGATTGATGATGATCTTCTACTTTTCCTTGATATTTGTGATGACTACAAAACTAATTTCAATGCCTTATGAAAGTAAATTATATGTTTGTTGATATTGTATATGAGGAGAGTAGGCATCTCAAGCTCTAACACCAAATTTTTCATCTCTTGTAGTTAACTTTCAAAGCATCAGAGCAACTTCTGGAGCAACCAAGCGAAAGGAGTTGAAGATGCAGTAGTTCAACCTTGGGGTTCGTCATTCAGGCAATGATGGATCCTTATTCCTTTCATATGCTTTTCCTTTCTTCAAATGTATAGTTTACATCTTGTATTGCATTGAATCAATTACTCCCATGGCTTGTGTAAGACACTATACTTTTGTAATTATGAATAAAAGAAAAAAATTTATGTAAAGCTTGTGCAATATTTTCTCTTGTAAAACACTTGCATAATAAACTGAAATTCATTTGATAATATTTCTCTGTATGATAATGAAAACTTAGCAAAATCAAATGTGTACCTTTCATTCTCTTTTTCACAATCATTGTTGTCTCAGCTCTACCTGATTGAGTTGAAAGAAAAATTAGGTAACATTTTTGGTGTCATCTATTAAATGCTTGCCTGCTAAGCATCAAGACCAGTAGCATCAAGCTATCCATTGGGCATAGGAGTCAATTATTTTCATTTTCACTCAAAAAAACTTTGTAACTCAACTGTTAGGAACTATACAGCAGCAAAAATAAAATTGAAAAATAACTACCATTGCTCTGTTTAGGATAGGACCAACAAACTGTGCAACAACACTTCTTGGAAAATGGAAACTAAAACTCAAGCCTACTCTAACTAGCAAAAAAAATTGGTCAAACAAACCCATTCACTAGCTTTGTAAAATTACTCCCCCTTCTAACCAACAATGGATGCATTACATGCTTATGAATTGCTGATAAGAGGTGGAAAACAAGAAGATACCCCACAAACTGTTGCAATGATTCATGAAGAATATAACCAAACTCACTCACCTCTTGAGTTTGATCAAACATAATGCTAATTTGGAATGAATGGGTGAATTGGGTCTACTGTCCTATAGTTGCAATTTCATCATTAGGAGCATTGATAATCAGTTCCATCTTATTGGTACCCCTCATGGCTAAATCTCTGATCGGGCATGCTCTTGAAAGGATGAAACCTGAACTCTTACTACTAGTTTGTTGATCATGCATTGTTGGCCTTGAAAGTCTACCACACCCTTAGGAAGGTATTTAATCTTTTTTAATTTTTACAAATTGTGCCTAACAACATGCAACTTTGTTTATAGAAATTGTTGAGTTATGAGTAGTTGGAGAGCATCTAGGGCAATTAGGTGAGATGGGAAATAGATGGAGAGAAAATAGGGTGGTTGTTTGACTTAGTTTAAACCTATGGAGGGAATCTAGGATTTTTTGAGGAATCTTGGTTGATAGATAAGGTCAAAACAACAAGTTTTATTTATAATTTAACCATCATCTTGGAGCACTTTAAGGAGCTAGAAAATAGGGATAACAATTTTGGATGCCCAAGAAGGTTTGAACCAACAAATTGAACTAAACACTTATCTTTTTACCCTTGAATGATGTTCCTAATACCTAGCAAGTTGTTGAGTAGCTTAAAAGGAAGCCTAAGGGTAGATTTTCATTTGATTCTAGCTATCTTAGTTATTCTATTGTAACTTTTTGAAGGGTGTTTCAAGTTGGGACAACATTGTAACTCAATTTTAGAATTGCGTACATCTATAAGAACATTATTTTATCAATAAAATTCAGTGATTTTTCCTTCTTAATAGTTGTTTCATTGCATGTACATGAATGACTGATGTATATTTATGTGGTTTTATGTGTAAATCCTCAAGTATGTTGTCTCATCCCACCACATTTATGAATAAATTACATGTATTATATAGGTCATTTAGTTGTGAAAGTATACCCAATTTTCCTTTTGAGTTGTAAATATTCCAACTTTCTTATGAAGTATTGATGTACGAGAATGTGAAATATTTAAGTTGTGTGAATATTAGCTAAGTAATTGGGAATTTGTGCATCAAAACAACAATATAGGTTATTGAAATCAATTTGGTGTATCACCTTTAGTCTTAGGTTTCATTTTATGTCACTTCCTATCTCTTTTCTCTACAAGCAGCGGTAGCATGGGTTAGAATACATGAAGTCCCAAGGGAACCAGCCTTCTCTAGAGATTCATTCCAAGCTATGGGCAACCCACAAGACCTAGAGTGTTTCCATGTTTCATTGGATTGTTAAGTCAAACACTTGGAAAGGGTGCAAATCCAAGTGACAACACTACCATTATAATCCTATTTGACCTACACTCAAGATGCATGGAAAGGATCTTTTGATTTATGTTCTTTATGTGGATGACTTGATTCTTATAGTTAGTTCTACCTCCATGCTTTAGGGTGTTCAAAGAGAACTAATGGATTAATTTGATATGAATGATCTCAAGCTTCTAAATTTTGCCTTGGTCTTTAAGTTCTTAAGTATTTGAAAGGGATTTCTATTTTCCAACAAAAGTATGATCTTGATTTGATTCACAAATTTTGTATGCCTAATTGCAAGCCTATCCCAACTCCATTTTATCCATATCAAATTTTCTACCAATTGCACTACACATAGAGTTGATGCTACATTGTATCTATAGTTAGTAGGTAGTATTTTTTACTTTGCATATAGTCATCCTAATATTTCCTTTACAATTGGTCTTGTTTCTTATTTCTCTCAATATCCTCATGAGTCATTGGAAGGTAGCTAGGTATATATTGAGGCATATACAAGGCACTCCATATTTTGGCATTCACAACACATTAGGATATTTTCAATTTGTGGGCTTCACTATCTTATTTGGGATGGTGATGTTTATGATTAAAATTATACTCTAGTTTTTCCTTCTATATTGGTTATGTTCTAATTGCATGGTCCTACAAGAAGAAATCAACTATTACATTATCATTTATAGAGGCTAAGTATTGAGTGTCAATTATTTCTAGAGTTAAGAGGTTCTTCAACTTCATCAATTGATGACAAAGTTTTATTTCATCTAGATCACCCACTACTTTTATGTATGATAAGCATGGTGCCATGTACACATTGTTCACAACCCAATGGAGCATCAACAAATAAAAAATGTTGAGATCCCCATGCACTTCATTTGTAAAAAAAATTAGTATGGTGTTTGCAAGGAAGCTAAGGTAGTGAAACTTCCTACACTAATCTTGAGAAGAGAATGATGCAAAAAATTTACAGATCTTTAACAGTTACAAAAATTTAAATAGAAAAAACACAAATATCATGCATACCACAACACAATGATTTACGTGGGGAAAACCCTTTCGGGAGAAAAACCCCACACTCCAAAAGTCGCCCAATATATTATTTAGCAATCACAAAGATTACAATATACTTGTAGAGAAAGCTTCTCACAGGAGTATCACCACTCAGAGATCCAGAGACAACATGACCACTATCAGACTCTCAAAAAACATCGCAATACACAACCATAATACAATTCCCTCATAAAATATTGGCCATCAAATATGAGACATAATGATGAACAGTCCAGATTTACAATAATAAAATATAAATAAAATTTTCCTCTCGAGGGCGTTCCCCCTGAGCCCTTGCTAGGGCACACTGCCCCTAGACCCCAGCCAGGGGGATTCTCCCCTTGGACCCCTTGTGGGGGGGGATGGGGGGGGGGGATCCCCCCCATGCCTACCCCCTGGTCATCATTGGTTGAATAGTACCTTATGTATCAATAGTAATTGCAAGGTTGAGACATATTTTCTCAACAAATCTTCCACTTGTTGAACACCTTGCACGGAAAACAAAAGGGTTTCATCATCATCTCTTAATTTCTAGGGGCCGAAAGGCCCATAGTCTCTAAACACCATCTAAATTTCTCTGTGCTCATAGGCTTAGTTAAATAATCAACAACATTAATCAAATTCTCTACCTTAACCAGCTTCACCTTGTCATCTTCAACCATATCTCTAACAAAATGATACTATACATCAATGTGCTTGGTCTTGGCATGAAATGTCGAGTTCTTGGCTAGAAATATCATACTCTGATTGTTGCAATAAATTGTCACTACACCTTGTTTTATTCCAATGTTTGAACACAATATCTTAAGCCAAATGGCTTCTTTACAAGCATGAGTAGCTACCATATACTCTGCTTCAGTAGTGGATAAAGCAACCACATCCTGTCATTTACTCACCCAACTAATTGCACCACCAAATAAAGTAAACACATAAGCATTGGTCGATCTTTTGATATCAACATCACCTACACATTTTGAATCCACATAACCATGAATATTAAGGGAAATCTCGTCTTCAGTCATATTACTATGATAACATAAGGAATAATTTGAGGTACCACACAAATATTTGAAGATTCTTTTAATTGCATCCCAATGAACTCTACCAGGATTAGACATATATTTGGAAAGAACTTCCACTAGGGAAATGTTTGGTCTTGTATAGACCATAGCATACATCAAACTTCCAACTGCACTCTAGTAAGGCACTCTACTCATGTCTTCCATTTCTGATGGAGATGTTGGACAATCTGAAATATATAACTTTGTTCCAACTGAAACGGGAACACACAATGGTCTACAATCCTACATATCAAACCTTTGTAGAATTGAATTTACATACTTACTTTGCCAAACCATAGATTTTTGTTCACTCTATCTATTATAATTTCCATCCCAAGAATGTGCTTAGCTACACCAAGATCTTTCATTTCAAATTTAGCAACAAGTTGAGATTTCAGTTCTGAAATCATACCTTTCCCTTTACCAATAAATAACATATCATCAACATCTAATGAAATAAACAGGAAATGATCACCATTAGTTTTATGATAAACACAATGATCTAATTTAGAATGCTCAAATCAAAAACTCAACACATATGTATCAAATTTTTTGTACCACATCCTAGGACTTTGTTTAAGGCCATACAAAGATTTCTTCAATTGCAAACCAATTTACTTTTACCTTTCACCACATAGTGCTCTTGTTGTGTCATATAAATATCCTCCTCCAAGTCACCATAAAGGAAAGCAGTTTTCACATCCATTTTCTCAACCTCTAAATCATAAGAAACAACAATAGAAAGCAAAAATCTAATGGATGTCATTTTTGCAACAGAAGAAAATATCTCACCATAATCAACACCCTCAACTTGAGAGTAACCTTTTGCAACCAACCTTGCTTTGTACTTCTCAATACCTCCATCTGGAGCAATCTTTTTCTTGAACACCTATTTGCAACCAATAGGTTTTCGTTCTTTAGGAAATGGTACAAGATCCCATGTATCATTCTTTTTCAAAGCTGCCATTTCTTCATCCATAGAAAACTTCCAAGATTTTGCATCATTCATACCTAATGCCTCTTCTATTGATCTAGGTTCATCCATGTTAGTATTCAAAGAAAAATAACATCTCCAATCATCAGGTGAATACCTTCCAAGTGGTTTTCTATTCCTTGTAGACCTACGAACAAGTTGAGTTGGAGGTTCTTCCTCCTCTTCTAAAGATTCAGAGCTAGATGAGCTCTCCTCAACTTCTTGTCTATCCACAGGCCTCGATTCAACTTTCTTAGGTGTAGAAGGAAATTGAATCACATCTTCCTGTTTACTTTGTTTTGGCTGCAATGTAACAGAAGAAGGCTTAGTTTCTCTAAAAACAACGCTTCTACTATGTATTACCTTTTGTGCAACAAGATCCCAAAGCTTGTATCCTTTTACACCATAACTGTATCTGATGAAGATACATTTCATAACCTTGTTCTCCAACTTTGATCACTTCTCCTTTGGCACATGTGCACATGCCTCACAACCAAAAACTCTAAGATTTCTTAGTCAAGGCTTATGACCCAACCATGCCTCTATAGGTGTCTTATCAACAAGAGCTAATGTAGGAGACCTATTAATTAGGTAACAAGCAGTGGCAACAACTTTAGCCTAAAACCTTTGTTCTAGACCAACACCACTCAACATACTCCTAGCCTTCTCCATCAGTGTCATGTTCATTATTTCTGCAACTTCATTCTGTTGTGGAGAATACAGAGTTGTCATTTTTTTATGAATAGCACAATCTTTACAGAATCTATCAAAATCATTAGAGAAAAATTCACTGCCATTATTATTCCTTAAACATTTTATTTTATTTCGAGTCTACAAGTCAACCATTGCTTTAAATTCTTTAAATCAACTAAAAACTTCAGATTCACTCTTTAGAAATGCTATCCATGTCCTTCTATAATCATCAATAAATGAAACATAATATATGGATTTACCAATTGAAGGACCGTCTACAGGACCAAACACATCAGAATGAATAAGATCCAATACACCACAAGATTTATGAGAACTCGAGTAAAATTGAACACGATTTTGTTTTCCATAAATGCAATGATCACAAAAATCAAATTCAAGATTAAAATCAAACAGACCTTCAACAAGGTCTTTATTTTTCAAGTTCCTTAGACCCTTTTCTCCAATGTGGCCAAGTCTCTGGTACCATAACATAGTTTTCTCTATAGGTAACTTTTTTTCAGAAGAAAGAGCACCCTTGGGTACCCAAAATCCATGGCCATCTACTGAAGGTGAAACCCTCACTTCTTCCATAGACTTGCTTTTCTCAGAAGTACTATTGCACTCAAAAGTACATACAATGTGCCATATCTGACGCCTCTAGCAATCACCATAGCATCTCTGACCATCTTGCATCCAACATCAAAAAATACTACCTACACACCTACATCTATTAGTTTGCTCACAAATAACAAATTTCGTGCTAAACCAGGGATATGCAACACACCATTAATCCTTCTTATTCTACCATCAAGAAACCTGATTTTAACTTTACCACGGCCAACAATGTCTAAATGAGAATCATCACCCAAGTACACCTTACCTCCATCAAATTCTTCATATTTAGAAAACCAATATTTATTAAAGGTCATATGGAAAGATGCACCTGGGTTAATTAACCATGCATCATTACCTGCAGGAGTTGCCAAAGCTGCAATGAATGCATCACCATCTTCCTTCTCAGGCTTAGAATCAAAATCAAATTTCTTCTTTTTCTTCTTCTTTTCTTCTTTGCAATCCTTACAAACATGTCCAGGCTTACCGCAGTTCCAACAAATAAATTTGGACTTTCCAGGAGACTTGGATCTCCCCATGGGCTTGGATTTGTCACGCTTCTTATTCTTCTTTCCTTTTTCCTTAGGTCTTCCACGAACACTTAGGGCTTCCTTGGCACTGATGGATACCTTCCTCCTCATCTCTTCAGAAAGAAAAGAATCGACCACATCTTCAATCTCCAATATAACAGAAGTACTCCCAATATCCATAACAAGGGAATCCCACGAAGCAGGAAAAGAACAAAGTAGGAACTGAAATTTCTCCTCCTCATCCATTTTGACACCAACTAATTCCAACTGAGCCACCAACATATTGAATGCTTCTAGGTGATTTGTAATTTGTCCACCCTCTTCCATTCTCAAGGAATACAATTTCTTCCTCAAGAAAATCTTGTTCACTAAATATTTGGCTTGATACATCTCACCAAGCTTCTTCCATAGTTTTTGTGCAGAGGTCTCTTCATGGACATTGATTAAAACAGAGTCTTCCAAGCAAAATCTAATTAGGCCCTTGGTTTTACGGCCCGTAAAATCATATTGAGCAACTTGAATAGGATTTGTAGGCCTTGAAACATTCTCATCAACATCCCATAGATCCTCCATCTTCAACTTCCAAATTTTAAAATTATTTCAAAAAAAATTATCCACCTCTATTCTCCCTGATGAACTTTCCATCTGAAAATTCCTACAACAAGATCACAAAGTGTCTTCTACAAAAGCTCCCACTCAAATATGGATTAGTTAAAAAAAAACCCTACAACCCACAACTAAAACCAAAGGTGATCAGGGTCTGATACCACTTGTAAGGAAGCTAAGGTAGCGGAACAACTTCCAACACTAATCTTGAGAGGAGAATGACGCAAAACTTTTATAGATCTTTAACAGTTATAGAAATTTAAACGTAAATAAACACAAATATCATGCATACCACAATACAATGATTTACATGGGGAAAACCCTTTTAGGAGAATAACCCCACACTCCAAAATCTGCCCAATATATTATTCAACAATCACAAAGATTACAACATACTTGCAGAGCAAGCTTCTCATGTGAGTATCACCACTCAGAGATCCAGAGACAACATGACCACTATCAGACTCTCAAAATACATCGCAATACACAATCGTAATACAATTCCTTCATAAAATAGGGTTTCCTTCTAGGGAAAATCAAGCTAATAAAATATCAATCATCAAATATGAGACATAATGATGAATGGTCCAAATTTACAATAATAAAATATAAATGTTTTTTTCCTTTCAAGAGCGCTCCCCCAAAGCCCCCACTAGGGCGCTCTACCCCTAGACCCCAGCTAAGGGGATGATCCCCTTGGACCCCTCATGGTGGGGGGGATCCCCCCCACTCCCCCCCCTTTTTGTCATCAGTTGAACAATACCTTATGTATCAACAATAATTGCAAGGTCGAGACACATTTTCTCAACAATGTTATCATCTTGGAGTGTTTTCTTACTAAGGACCAAGCTATGGACATATTCACTATACTTTTTTCATCATTTCATTATATTCACTTGTGATCAATTCATGGAGTGAAGGAATTTTCCCTTAAGGGTTCAGATTGATTCCTTGTTCCTTCATTATTTTTTCTTTTCATGTTTCTCTCTTTTGGGGAGGATATTTTTCATATATATTTTTCTCTTTTTTTCATTTGCAAGAGATATTTTTGTATATGGGTACTTCACCAAGCCTAGTTGATAGTATTGCACTATGCTATCATAGTGTTGTCATTGATGTCAACCTCTAGTGTGGTCATGATGAAAAGGTTTTTATGGTGTTAAGCAGTTGTTGCAAATGATGCATGGTCACTTGGTTTCCAGGTTCTTTTGAGAAATTTTGTATAAAGAGTGTGCAAGGTGACAGGAGTGTGCAAGGTGACAGGAATGTGTTATGTATTTTTTTCCACATTTATTCATGCTTGAAGATGTTCCTATGTGGTTTGGATATGATGATCAATATTATTTGAAGGTGGTCTATCAAGAGTTTTAGGTTCTAGATCGTGTGGTAGTAGATGTGTTTGATAGTGTGTTGGACTATCTCTGGATTGTAAAGAGGGTTTTCTAAAAGAAATGGAATTTCTCTGCATTTCTTTGTACTTAATTTTCTTGTCATGTGTATTTTGAAATTTTTTAATGATGCATGTATCTATCTTCCCTTGGATGGTTTGGTGTTCAACTATTCCACAATCTTGGTTCATGAGTTTTTTCTCAGTGGCAGTTTGGCTAGTTGAACAAAATGATAATGTTCTCAGTTGCATATGTTTGTGCCAGTTATTTTTAGTATTATGTTGGTATTGGAATATTCCAAGATGTTTTGTATTGTTTCTAAGTGGTTCGCAAGTTGTTTCCAAACTTGGTGAAGTGTGAATGTAGTTGCTTGTTAGCATTAATGTCAGTTTGGCCAACCTAGCATGTTAGCATTGTTTTTGGATGTGCTCCATTGTTTGTGAAAGCATGATGTAGCACGTTGGTGTAGATTTGGGTCCTGGTTAACCCTTGGTGTGGTTTGTCTTCACCTCTTTCCACTATGGAATTTTTTGGTGCTGACCTATTTGGTGGTTGCACATTTGAGGTGCATATGTTTCATTGAGGATGACTTGGAGAATATGTTTTGAGGTTGCAAAGGATATATATGCAAATTCATTTATTGGAAATTTTGTGATGTGAAGAGTGGTGCAAAATTAAGTATATGTGGTCATCTATTGTGATTTGAGTGCAAGCATGAACACCTAAAACTAGAAAAATTAGTGAGTAGAACGTGCCTACATTTCAATGTGCCTTAAGTTGTTATAGGTAGTGAGCCGAAGGTTGCAGATGGTGAAGAGTTGTTGTGGTGGATTATCTTGTTGTTCTAAGGTAGTGAACCTCCTTGTAATAGTTTCTTTGTAATCTCTTTGTAATCTAGAAGAATTGATCTTCCTGGATAGCGATCCTTTCTTTCTTTTGGGAAGTGAGCCCTTCTGGTAGTGAATCTTTTGTAATTAGTGTTGATATTCATATATATGTGAGTTAATCCTCACCTTGGTTTTCCCTTATTTGGTTTTCCACATAAAATCTTGTGTTCTATTGTGTATGGTTGTTGACATGTTGATCTTTCATGTGTTTACATTCATGTTAATTTTTAATAGGGTTTAAAGGTTTTAATGCATAATTGATTCACCTGCCTCTCACTTTTCCTATGTGTCTAACAATTGGTATCAAAGAAAAGGTTCCTTAGAAGAAGCTTGACCACTTGAAGTAGATCTAGATGGCACACAAGAATGGTTTCAAAGCTCCTATGTTCAATGGAACAAATTATTCCTTCTAGAAAGCTATGATGGAATCCTTTCTTGTCTCATTAGGGGTTTGGTGTATGGAAGTTGGTTGAAGATGGATATACTATAGTTGTTGTTGCTCTGACAAGTGAAGATGATATCAAGGAATATGAGAATAATGGAAAACAAAGGAATGCTATCTTGAGCGGGCTTTCTGATTCATAACTTGTGAAGGTGATAAGCTACAAAATTACTAAAGAGGTCTAGGTAAAGTTGCAAAGTATTTATGAAGGAGATGCTAAGGTCAAGAAAGAAAAGATGCATAATTTAGAAGCCAAATTTGAAACCCTAAGGATGTTAGAAGATGAAGATATTACAGGATACATGCTTAGGGTGGATGAAATTGTCAATGCCATCAATGGTCTTGGTGGGAAAATAGAGGAAACTGAAGTTGTGAAAAAGGTATTGAGAACTCTTCTTAAATATTATAGTGTTAAAGTTTCTGCTATTGAGGAAGCTCAAAATTTGGATCAATATACTAGAGATCAAATGTTTGGTGTTTTAACTACTTTTGAATTAAGAGTTTGACAAAGATGCTTCAAAGAAAGAAACTACTTTTAAAGTCAGCAAGAAAGAGAAAAATGATGAATCTGATCTTGATGATCTTGATGAGGTGGAAGAAAATTTTGTAAGGAGATTAAAAAAGGACACTGACAAATACAGAGGTAATTTACCCTTCAAATGTTTCAATTTTAGAAAGATAGGTCATTATGCTTCAAAATGTCTAGGAAATGTTTCAAATGACAAACATAAAGATCATAAAGGTAAATATTTCAAGAAGAGTTATTATTTTGAAGAAGAAAATGGTATATCTAATGATGAGGAATCAGATTATCCAGAAGATGGAAGTGATGAATGCTTATTCATGGTTTTGAATATTGGAACTAATTCTATTAACCCTAAAATATGTGTGAAGGAAACTGCTTCGGAAACAAGTCACAATATTAAAGGAACTATGTTGAATAGATTTCATGCAAGAGAGGAGAGAAAATACTAGATAATTGACATCAAATGCTGAAATCATATGATAGGTGATAAGAGTAAGTTTGTTAAAATTGAGAAATATGATTCAAGTTTTGTTAAGTTTGGTGATGACACATTTGCTAAGATCTATGGAAAAGGTTCAATTAGTTTGGATGGAAAGCAAAAGACAAAGGTTATTTATTTCAAGGTTCTTTGGCATAATCTTCTCAGTGTAGGACAAATGTGTAGCAGAGGATACAATCTAGTGTTTCAGGATAATGGTTGTGAAATCAAAAAAGGAAGCTTTAGAACTCTGGTTGCTATAGGAATAAGGACATAAGGGAATGTTTATCAACTCAAAGTTGTTGGTGATAAGTGATTTATATCACAAATCAATGAAAGTTGGTTGTGGCATAGAAGAATGTGTCATATCAATTTTGATAGCAAAGTGAAGCTAAACTCTACTCATGTTGTGAGACACTTTCCAAGAATTACAAAGCCTATCAATGCAATTTGCACAGAGTGTCAAGTTGGAAAACAAACAAAGAAGAGGTTCAATACTAAGGAATATTCTACTGCAAGACCTCTAGAGTTGGTGCATACAGACCTATGTGGACCTACTAGAACAAGAAGCTCTCAAGGTGACATGTATTTTATGTTGTTAATAGATGATTACTCTAGAATGACAGGTAGCATAATTTTTCAAAGAAAAATCAAAGGCTCTAGATAAGTTTAAATAATTTAAATCTATGGTTGAGAATGAAATGGATTTGAAAATCAAGTGTTTAAGATCTGATAGAGGTGGTGAGTTTTTTATAAGGAAAATAGGGTTTTGAAGGGGCCCCGAAACCCTTAAAAAAGATGACAAGCTGCAAGAAAAACTAAGCAACTAAAACCAACAGCCCAAAAAACCAAAATGCTGACAAAAGATAAAACAATATAAACCCGTCAGCATACCAACAACAAAAAATATCAACAACCAGGTTGATCCAACAAAAAAGTCAGCAGCAGCTACAACATTTTTTCCAAGACATTCACCGAGGCCATATTCTCCTCAATGACCTCCTCATGCATATCCACAACATCTTTAAGCTCATCAAAAGAAACAACAACCCTCTTTTTAGTCTTACTCCTCGTTCTGAGACACAGTGCAGCCTGCACATCCTTTTCTAATGCTAGAGAAAAATCCACATTTTTCTCCACCTGGTTCGAGTAATTAACATCTTCAATTACTTTCTCCATTTCACCTAGCTTGAGAGGTTTACCTATCCATTTCAGGGCTTTCTCGTTTACAACAGAAAGACCCTTAGCAGTTGTCTTCAAAGATAGATGTGGTGAGTTCACCTAAAATGAGTATAACAGTTTTTGTGAAGATCATGGGATAAAAAGATATTTATTTTCTCCTAGGACTCCACAACATAATGGAGTTATGGAAAGGAAGAATAGGATAGTTGAAGAAGTATCAAGAACCATGTTGAAGGAAGAAAATATATCATATGTCTATTGGAGAGAAGCCATTCATACTACAGTTTACATTCTCAATAGAGGAAAAACATTAGTAAATAGTTCAAAGACCCCCTATGCGCTATGGTATGGAAAAAATCCTACTATGAAATATTTTAGAGTGTTTGGAAGTAAATATTATATCAGGAGGGATGATGAAACTTAGGAAAGTTTGATGGAAGATTGGGTGAAGGAATCTCCCTTGGACACTCTACAAAGAGCAAGGAATTTAGGTGTTACAACAAAAGGTTAAAGAAGATAGTTGAAAGTGCAAGTGTCAAAGTGGTTGAGGAATCACATCAAAGCTTAGTGCTAATAGAAGGATATGAATTTGATGAACCTCCTTGCAGAGTAGAAGAAAAAGAAGAAGATAAAGAAAAAGAGATGACAGTGGAAGAGGAAGAAGCTCTAGAAAATAATTCTAAGACTCTTAAGTATGTGTAGAAAAATCATTCTAAGGATTAAATAATTGGAGACAAAAGTACAGGTGTGTTGAAGAGAAGAAAAGATGTTATGATAGAGGAATAGGTAAAATTTTATTTTTTTGAAGTAGAACCTAAAACAGTTATTGAAGTTATTAACTACTAAAATTGCACCCTATTGAACTTGATGTTCAACAATTTCAGTGTAACATGGGAAGACCTCTAAAAATGTGGGTCAATTATAAACAGAGGTCAACCTCCGGAGAAGGTCGGCTTCCTTTCAATCTCACCTAAAGCTATTGATTTTGTAAAGGAAAAGGGAGAAGGAGTGCATGAAAATGAAAACTAAACCTTATGGTGATGTGCCTAAACTGAACTTGAACACAAATCTCATATTGTAAACACTTGTTTAAAATGATTGAAAATAAACTTGCACAACTCTTTCTTGTACATTTTAGCATAAGTATTTCATAATAAGGTCTTGATGCTCAGATTTCTAGAAGGAAGGAGACTTCACAACTATAAGTCATTCACAAAATTTGACATAGATTATGACCTGCATAAACTAACTCCTCCATAAAGGTATTGAACATGAGATAAAACTATGAGGGAATAACAATACTTCACAAATAGCCTTAAATCAAATCATCTGAATGCACACAATGAAGCAAGGAAAAAGAAGGAAAAACATCCAAAATCATTGATAACCAAGGTTTTCTCTGTTATTTCATGTCCAAAATGAGTTACAAGATATGATCTTTTCTTCAAAGGACTCCAAAGTCACAGAGCAGAAAAAGAACAAGTAAGAACTACCCCAATGAATCACATAAGTGATTATATCCAATAACTCTCTATCAAGATCCACCAAAAAAGGATCTAGAAGTTCCATTTTTCGTAAGCCTAAAAAAGCATGTCAATCTACTCCAAGAGGCTCCAATATGTATGAAAAAGTCAAGCTTGACTATGTCAAATATAATGACACATCAAACAAACTTCCAAAAGCTCTCATTTTCTCAAAAAATCAAAATAAAGG
>VDFB02259074.1:0-12588 GCA_007258455.2 Sequoia sempervirens
ATAATTATATCATTTATTTTATTTTTATTTTTATTTATTATTTATATTTCTTCTATTAGATTCAAATATTTTATATTATTATTATAAATATTATTATTATTATTATTATATTTTAATAAAAATTATATATTATACAATTCTCTTATAATAAATATTTTAAAATATTATATAATATTTATTTTATATTTAATATATAATATTATATAATTCTCTTTTAGTCATTATATATTATTTTCCTCTCATTTTTCTTTTAATTTTTAATTTTTTAGGCTCTTTTCTATTTGTTTTAAATTGGTTCTTTCCTCGATTTATTTTTGGGTTTTCTTTATTGATTTTTCTTCCTTCCTCTAGTTGTTTCCTTTTAATTTGATGAACCCTTTTTGTTTGTTCAAATTTTAAGTTTTCTTTTACTCTTTAATTCTTTAGCTTGCTTCCTCTTTAACTTTCTTTGTTTTAAATTCTTTTATTCTTTATTTCCCTCTTCAAGGTGCTTCCTTGTGCTCCCTTAAGGGTTCATTTTCCTTCTTTATTTTCTCCTTTACACCATTGCTTTTCTAATTTCTTAATCTATCCTTAATCTTGAACCGTGTGCCTCCTTCCTTGTCTCCCCTCTCTCTTCTTAGCTTGCTTTGTCTGCAACAATCCATTTCTTCTCCTTGAACTCTCTTTCATCCTGATGATGGATCATGTAGTACGATTCAAAATGTTGATGTGAAAAACTAAAACATGTCGAATCCAAAATTTTATTGCAACTACTTGATGGATTGTGGAAACTTGATATCTTTAACCTCGTATCTTTTCTCCATTGCTTTGTTTAATTTTCTAAAGCACAATTAGCACTTTGTCAAAAAATTTCCCTATTTGACATTAATGCATTTCTAATGTTGTATCAAATGCAATTACAAATTTATGATGCATATTTGGTAACAAAGAATTATCAATACAAATCAACATAAATATGAATTAAATAAAGTATGAAAATGTAGCCAACACAATATAAATCAAAATAAAATACAATCACAACTTATTTATCTAATCATCTTTAGCATCTTCATATTAATTTTTGAGTAATTGTCACTTTTTCCTAAGAAACAATCAAATACCAAACAAATAAAATATGAGTAATACACTTGCTGTACAACTAATATTAAAAAATGAGAAGTTTTTTTGACTAAGATGAGCAATGTAAACAGGATCAACATTTCTTTTATCAGTAATGAAAATCCCATTGATATTATCTTATCATACTCTTTGTCTACAATTGTGTTCCTTCTGCATAATTTGCTCATTCTCTTGTCTTGATGTCCTTCAACTGCAAAAGATGATTGATTTAAACATGCATTGTAATGAGAAATGTCTTTCTTAGAAATGAAAAATTGTTACAACTTTACATTTTCTATAGAATGCCAATGGCATAACACCTAAATATTTCTTGTTCAATCGTAGAATTGTAAGCTAATTAAAAAATTTCAACTATGTCCTAGATTGAAATTTCATGCAAAAAAATGCCTTTGTTGATCATTAATTTCCTCTTTCCACCTGTGCATTACTCAGGTTAAGTTGATCATAGGCATTACAACTGTGAGGAAAGCCAAACTTTTCAATTGTGGCCCACATTGAAATTTCATGAGAATACCTTTATAACATAGTGGTCTATGTGAGCTTCTCTAGCCATGCTAGAGCTACTTGACCACACATATATTGTTTAAGGGAGTTACAACAAAATGATTTCTAGTTACTCACACAAATTGTGATTCCTATAATTTATACGATATTTAATGCTAGACATTTTTTGCAACTTCACTTTTAGTTATAATAGTAAGGGCAATTCTTGCATGGCTACTAAGGTGAGAAATTCCTAAATGAGCACATTGATGCTAACATTGCCACAACAAATGATTGAAATACTATTTTTTTGAATATTTAATGGATCTACTTTGCATTTTTTACATATGCATTATTATGCTTATGATATTCATAATTGCATGTTGGACAACTTTTATTTTAGTCAAAGCATTTTTAGTATTAAATCATGTTGCATATACTATCATTTTCAAAAGTATAATGAAACAAAATTTAACACAAAAAATGCTTCTGCCAAAAAATAAACCTCTCCAACCTTGCATGCTTAAACCAATATGACAATTTTTTGCAAACCATCTAAACTAGTCTTCTATATTCTTTGTCATAACCCTCCATGGCTAGAGGTTTTCATTTTTGTACTTTGTTTATGTTTCTTCTATCTCTATTTATAGTATTTCCTGATTTCTATTCCCAACTCAGTGTTTTTTTATATAGAATAAACACAGTTTAATTTTGTGGGCATACATTTAGATAAGATTAGGAGTATTTCTAGGTTAATTAGGTGTAGCATTGTAAGGCAATTAAAAATTTTCAACTATGGCCCACATTGAAATTTCATGCAAAAATGCGTTTGATGATGATTAATTACACTGAAAAGGCTAGACATACACCATTACATTATATGATATTTGGGATTATCATCAACTTCCCTCTTTGCATCTATGAACTACTCAGGTTAAACTGATCATGGCCATTACAGTTGCAAGGAAAACCAATATTTTCAATTGTGGTCCAGATTGAAATTTCATGAGATGATACCCTCTATACCATACTCATCAGTATGAGCTTGTCTAGCCATGCTAAAACTGCTTGACGACACATATATTGCTTAAGGGAGTTATAGCAAAATGCTTTATACTTATTCACAAAAAATGTCATTCCTATAATTTATACATAATTTTATGGTAGACATTTTTTGCAACTTCACTTTTAGTTATAACAACAAAACACACTTTATTGCAGTTAAAGTTCAAATAGAACAATTGTTTGTTGTATTTTTCCATTGTTGATATTTGTCATCTTCTATTTTTGACTTGGAGGATTTTGGGTAATACCTAGATGGGTGCTAAGGTGCAAAGTCCCTAAATAAGGACATTGATGGTAACATCTTTGGTAGGTTTGTGCTTTATTCATTTTCTAATGAGGGTCTTTCCTATAATTTCCAACTTGTTTTTGGCATGGTTGTAAATACAATATATTAATGTTAATCTAGTTTATTAATGCATTAAATAAATTTTAATCTAAAACCCATTTGGGGGTGTCAATGTGTCCAATATTGTTTTATGCAACAGTTGTTATATTCCAGATGAAACTTGGGCTTTTTATGCCAGATTTCAATTACTTCAACTTTGTAATTTTCTAGGAATAAATTGCACCAAAATTATGTTCTACATCCAACTTTTTCTCATTTACTATCCATTTCAAAAAAAGTACATAAGAATTTGTATATCTTTCCTCTTGAAGCAATATTCAATGCATTCCACTCAATTATCATCACTCCTCTAACTCTACTTTTCTCATTTGCATTCAATGAGATAAAAGTGGAGTTAGCCAAAGTTTGGTGAACATTGATTCAAAATGAATTAAACATTGTGCTTTAGGAGGAAGGTTATGCAAATTAATTTTGGACTCTCTTTGAAAAGGATAATAATATTATGCAAGGTCTTCAAAAAGTTTTATTGCACAAGACAACTTTGGTGCAATGTGTAGTAGGAAAATTATTAATAAATCTACATACAATTATCATCAATATTTGATACTACAAATAACAATTGTTCTAATTTCGCTTTTCCATATTAAAAAATGATTCAAATACTAATTTCTGAATATCTAATAGATTCTGCTTTGCATTCTTCAAATATGCATTATCATGTTTTATGATATGGATACTTACATTGGACAACTTTTATTTTTGCAAAAGCATTTTTAGTGTTAAACCATGTTGCATATACTATCACTTTCAAAAGTATAATGAAACAAAATTTAACACAAAAATTCTTTTGCCAAAAACAAACTTCTCCAATCCTACATGATCAAAATAATACTACAATTTTCAGTTCTATACTTATGTAAATGTTTTTTCCACCATTTTGCTAATTGGACATCATGTATTTGTCATAATTGGAAATTTTTATTGATTTCTTCAAATGTTCTATTGGATGCACCTAGCTATATCCTATCTAGTAATATGAATATGCTCATTTTTTTCATTAAATATTCAAAATAATTTATGCTTCATTTGTCTGTAATTGAGTTTCTGATATTGAGTATCCATTATTACGATATTATGATGAATATAGCATCTATTGCTTTATTGCACCAAATATATGTCATAAGATTTTATCACTTAAAAATCAAGAAGAACTAATTTATCCCATTTCATAATACAAGAGAACTATTATGTTGTATATAATAATATTGTATGTCATTTAAAGAATAAAATATTAATAAAATTAAAATTTGATCAAAACAATTTAATACAATTAAAATACAATAAAAAATTAAGTAATAATTTTTTAATTCTATATAATAGTTAATTGAATAAATAAAAAATTGCACTGAATGAATCTATTAATATTCCTACTGAACTAAAATAATATTTATCCTAAAACTAAATACTCTATTCTTTAAGCATTTAACTTCTAAATATTTATTAGAAGACACATTAGTCTGAATATGAAAAGAATAAAGGCATGCAAGAAGATATAAAAACCTTTGGATGCATTACTTTGTGTTTATATTAGTATGGAGCCCAAGGAAAAAAAGAGAACATTTCATATGAGCAAGTGGGAATTTTGCCTAATGTACACATGTTCTCTACATGAGATATGCCACATGGGTTGCTTATTGCTTTAATAATTACTTTACAAGTTTTTCTTTTATGTTTATTCGATTGAGTGGGTGAGAGGATTTTAAAAATACTTATGAGCCTCTTAAGTGCTACTTTCTTGAATGTTTGATGTTTTGCACTCAATAAAAATTTTTATCATATAAAACTTGAACAATATTTTATTTTCCTTCAATCATGAATTTTTTGGGTGTTTTTCTTCATTTCTGCAGCGATTATTTTTAATTATTTAAAAAAATGCTAAGTTAGAGCTATTTATTCGAGAAAAGTTTGTGTCATTTCTGACAGGTGGTAAATAACGCTAACTCTTGCTAATAACACCTGCCAATATGCATGTTCTTCTATGTTACACTTGGAAAAATAAAAAACTCGAAAGCTTGCGATTTCAATTGAAGTTATGAAGTCCATTACGAAAATTTTCCTGCTAATCTTTTGATTGCTGCATAAAATTCAGCAGATATTTAAATACACCCTACTGTGTTATAGTATGTGAGTATATACACTGTCAGGTATATACTCTTCTTATTTTTTATGTTTTGTTTCTGTTAGATGTAGTACATGGTACACCTTATTCCTAATTTTTATTTATTTAATTTATTTTGGTAGTATGTATAGATGACTCTGGAGTACATATTCAACACAACGCCATGGAAGAAACCAGTTGCAGATAATATGGAGATTTGTGAGTTGAGATAAATGGTAGTGAGAGTTTTTTTGTCTGTATGTATTCAGTTGTGTACAAATGTTGGACTGGTTTGAGTATAAGACCCAATATCGCTATGATTGAGCTTGAAGGTCTTATGGTTCGAAAAGTTCCCTCAAGCTTTGTAAGATCCTCTAGTTATAACTATCGTATGAATTATTTCTACTGGAGGCACTCTGTTCATGGGGTAGAGCATTCCTTAGGTAGCTTAGGCTTTACATGAGAGAGATGTGGAGTAATAGCCTAACCTAAATAGTGTACAAAATAGACGATGACTGTTTCCTTCATAGCCTTAGCCTCTTGCTCTATTTATTTGCATTTGCTTCTGTATTTCTGTGTCTATTTACTTTCATATCCTAGATACTTACCTACTCTTTCTATTTGCTCCAACTATCATACACAAGCAGTTCCGAAGAAAATTGTTGAGTTTATGAAAGTCCAGGGGCTTTCACGAGAGAATGTTGCAAGCCATTTGTAGGTATACCTTCTCCTGACCTCTAGGTTGTGCAGAACAAATTTATTTTTAATTGAAAAACTCCTGTTTTATTTGTAACACATTAAAATATGGTTGCAGAAGGGCTAAAAATCATTTAGACTATGCCTATGCGTAGATAATTTTAAATGTATTGTATTCCTTTGCAATATGTGGATAGTAATTTTCAAGAGCCATATATGCTCAAAGGATGATGAGATAATAAGAAAAATATGCAGAGAATGCTTCATCAATAGGCAGTTAGTATGGAAATTGATAGAGATGAGTGTGTTATTCCTAAGGCAAGATTGCAGACCAAGCATGCAGTTCTTCATATTCTGCCCTCGCCATGTTTTGAGCTGCGAAGCAAGTTGCCGTTAGGCTCAACATCATTTCTTGTTGATATCAGATATAGGTAGTTAATAAATTTCAGTTTGAGCTCATTTTGTGCTTAAATCTGGCATCAGAATTATTCCTATTTTCTACCATGTAGAACCTAGTGACCTGAGATAAAATAGCAGTGGATTTAGGCTATAGATGAAAATGTAGGGAAAAATGTAGTGAAACCATTTCATGTGGACAATATTCATATTTTACCTACGTGAAAAAACTGCTAAGGTCAACAAAAATTTGTTACACCATTTCTATCACAATTAAGGTAAAAGTGTTGGATTCAAGGAACATAAAAAGAAAGTGCTAGATTCAAGGAGCATAAAAAGACGAAAATAGAACCGTAAATTTTAGTTTTTTAAAAACAGGAAATTATTGTTTTTTAGATGTAAAAACATTTAAAAAGTAGTGTGCAACGCCTAAAAATCAAACTGCTAAACTCCACAAACGTTATTCTTAGATTAAACAAATCACAAAAACATAAAACAAATCAAAGGAAGTAGAATGTACCTCTTTCAAAGACTGATCAACTTAGTGCCTTAAATGAACATTCTGGAATTCTCAATCCTTTTTCAACACATTCAAAATTGGCAACTGGATCAACTTAGTGCCTTAAATGGATCAACTTAGTGCCTTAAATGAACACTCTGGAATTCTCAATCCTTTTTGCAACACATTCAGAATTGGCAACTGATAACATGTATTTATAGAGTTTTTTTTTTAACAAACAATGCCAATAAATGAAGATTTGACAACTGATAACATGCATTTATAGAGTTTTTTTTTTTTAACAAACAATGCCAATAAATGAAGATTTGACAGAAAATTTGCTTAATAGAAAATAGATTTTCTTATTAAAATAGAATCATTTTAGGATCATTTTGTCGACCATCCGATGCAATAATGGACTATACAACCTCCATAGTGAAAGCCAACAGCTCAAAACAATACGTACTTTTCCAAATGGGCATGGAGTTGCAAAGTGTGGGACCCTACAAATTTGAGTTATTCGCTGATTTCAAAGTGATGTCTTTTAACTCTCCTGAACAATAATGTCTTTAACCAATAATAATATAGGCATATGCACGAGTATAGCCATATCTGTCAAAAAAACAAGTTGTATTTTTTTCATTGTTTTTATTCCAAATGTAGTCTACCTAGGAATTATTGATAAATAGTGTATAAAATTGAGCTGGGCAGAAAACCATAGAGTATTAATATTGCTTATATCATTCTAATATCACTGTATAAATTCATTGTCCAATAGAAGTTGAGAAAAATGTTTATAAAATATTTAATAAATATGACATAAAAAAACTTTACAAAATATTGTCTAGATAGTTTAATTCTTGATTGCTATTGGTTGTTTTTGCCATCACAAAAAGATTTGTTGAAAGCATAAATATACCTCCACCGGCAGGAACTAATAATATATCAATAACCTTATTATAAGTCATTTTTAATAACTAGGTGTTATTGTAGTATGTCTTTGTCAACAAAATGTCAGAAGAATCCTACCAGACTATAAATATTGCCTTGGAGAACTTAACACCGGGATAGTCTTATGGATGCACTAAATAATTTCCACTAACTTCTTGCAAATCTTTATACGTGGTCTCTAACCGGTGGTTTAAATGTCATTATTTAGAATTTTGTCTTTTTTGTATCCAGGTGGTGGATGAGGTTCTTTGCTTGTTGCTTCCATTATGTTATAAAAGGGAATCTCAAGCCTCATTTAAAGGGTTGTGATTTTTTTATCTTTCATCTTTGTAATCTATTTTTTTTTGCATAGTTTAAGGTATTTGATAGCATAGATAGGAAATGCTATAATTTTACTTTGTAATAACATCTGATGACTCAAATACTCAATATATTTCTTTAATTTTGAACATCGAAATATCTTTCTCTCTAGTATTCACTATCTTTTGACTAAAAAAAATCAAGGGTTATTTATAAGTTCTCACATCACATCATGTGGTATGGATGTTGAACTAATAGCTTCTGTTCAAGGAATGGATTAATATTGTTTTTAGTTATTCATAAAAAATGTGTGAATGCAATAAGGATTTATAAGTAGTGTGATAAGTGTTGTAGTTTTCTTGGTTTAAGGATTTATAAGTAGTGTGATAAGTGTTGTAGTTTTCTTGGTTTCTCATTATAAGGCGGTAAGGTTATAAGAAGCCATTAGTTGGTTTGTTGTACGAGTATATTTCATTTTCTGACTCTGTTGCAAATAAGGCATTGATCAAAATAATTCACAATGTTTGAAGATTGATGCAAAATCACATCAAATCAAAAATCAAAATTTTACTTTATTGCAAATTTTATGTTTTATGCACAAATCCACGCTAGCATGGAAACATTAAGCATATAGGAGGCCTTAGGGTGATTTAGCCAATTACACCACCTTCTCAAATACAACGTGAAGAAATCTATTATCAAAGACATCATGGTCAAGAAAACTGTTATATGATTAAATGATGTTATAGGACCACCCTCCTAGGTTATGTAGAGCCTAAAGTGTAGGGAAAAAAGTATAAAATCTCTCCCATTTGTTGGCCACTAACTTGAGGTCTCAGTTTATATGGTGTGGCTAACCTTTAGGAAAACCAAGATAATCAGTTGGAAACACCAACACGATTGTTGTTAATATGTTATTTAGAATTGAGTTGAATGATGAATCACTAAGTACATGTAAAAATTAGTCTAACACAATTAAAATATGAAATTATTGATATGTTAAATTATTCAATGTAACTCACAATTTCATGGAATATAATATAAAATATTATCAACTACAGTTTGGAATATGATTCATGAAATGCAGTATAAACACCTAAAAACTACTAAATCACTTCCATTTGCCAAATCACATCCCAGTCCTCACTCTGATGATGAGATTGAGAGTCATCTTGACTTTGAATATGATCTTCATTTTCTTTGCTTAGTATATGTTCGCTTAATTTCATCTCAAGTTCAACATCCATTGTGTCACTATCACTAATGTTTGAAGCATTGCACAATCCTCTTCTTTCACAAATGGACTTCCAGAGTGTGAGTGCCCTTTCAAAAGGAAAACTTGAGACATTGTACCTAGTTGTAAATATCCTCAAACAATTTTCCAAATTCTTGTCTAGTTTGTTTCTTATAAATTTGATTTCAAAAACCCCAATGCACTAAAAAATCTCTCATCCTCCGCTAACCCCAATATCATTTTTTGACATAAGTCAACAAGTTTGAAATATTTTGATAACGAATCATGGAATATTTCACTCTGACCAAAGGTTGCCCAAAGCCTTGTTATTGATCCTGCTTCCATGGGATTCTCAATGCAGTCAACTTGGTCAATCATACTTACTGTAAAATACTTAGATTGTTCTCTAAGCTTAATTTCATTTATAATTCCTCCTATTTTCTATCCATTGTATTTAAACTTTTCAAAAAATTCTTCGGCCAAGGTAATTACTTTTCTATGAAAATAGTCTAGGTTTTGACGGTTGCCTGACATCCAAAATTAAGAATACACAATAAACATGGATTCAGGTATTTCTCCTCAGGGGAATCATTCATAAATATCTGAGGAAAGACATCTTGCAATATATTTTAAATTTCCACTTACAAATTTAACAATATCATTAAAATCTTTCTTTGTAACAAACACTTCTCTGGTAGAGCACCTAATCATCATACACTAGTGCATTGGTATCTCAAACCCATGTACAAAGACACATAACTACCTACTTGCATTAAACTATAAATAATTTTTAGGATTATTCAAATATGTAATTAACTGCCAGCTTACAAAATTTGCACTTTGAAATGGATAATCTGTTAGATTTAGATATAGATTATTGAGGGTCATGCATGTCATTCTACATAGTTTAGTATATTCATAGATATACATAGTTCCATCTTGGGCTTTCTTCACAAGATTGTTCATTTCATCTAGCATGGGGAGAAGACCAACTAAAGTTAAGACAGTCTATATCGCTTAACCTATGCAAGAGGTCAGAATTTTTATCTACTGTGTTGTGATGTTCATACATTACTCTAATCAAGGATCAATATTTTGAAAAAAACTCATTACGTTGGTCCATGCAAGGATATCCATATAGTATGAACATCCTTAAGAAGCTTGTTTCCTCTTATTATTCCCTTTGCAAATTTTTGAAATTCCACAAAACGTTTGGCACTTTGATAGAAGTATGCATAGAGCTTGCAAACTAGATTTTCAACTTTTGGTACTATAGGAAACTTGCTTACAATTTTAAATGCTAAATTCATACTGTGGGCCATGCAATGAATGTAAATAATGTATGGTGAACAAGTAGTTTGTAACTTTATGCAAATACCGCTCTTGTGACCTTGCATTACTATAGCTCCATTAGCTCTTCCCACCAACTTTTTGGCAAATACCAAGTCATCCATACCTCCAATTTCATTCAAATATTTCTTAACTAGTTCAAAATGATTTTGTGATGTTGAAATATCCTTCATTTTATAAACATAGAGAAGATGCTTGGTTGGTGAACATGTTGGTATACAGTATACACATGCATACATAACCAAGAAGTATTATCTACTGTAGTAACTTCATCTAAAGATAATGTAATTAAGTTTGAATCTTTTATTTTCTCCTATAAATATTTCTTTTCCACCTTAGCATGACACTTTCTTAATCCCATCCAACATTTATTAACCAATGTACACTAAGAAAGTTAGGAACACCCAAAAAATCTAATAAATTAAAATATTTTGGGTAGTTTGTCATAGGACACCCTCTAGACAAAATATGAAAAACAACACTCATCTGAACAGTTTTTGCTAGTTGTGCTCCTACCATTATCTTTCCAAATTAAGCTTCAATTGAACCTACACATATAACAAGCTTCACCATTCTTTGCATATGCTCATCATATTCTAGGGCATACTTAACAGGAAGACATTCTTCCTTTGATTTCCATATTACTCTTGATTTTTCCTTTTTGTCTATGATTTTTTTTTTCATAAACTTTACTTATATGCTTTTCTATAGTGTCAAGCTTTAACTGCAACTTATTGTCTCTTTTATATTTCTAACTAAGAATCTTGCACTTGCATTTTGTTGGAGGTTCATATTTGTTTGCATTCTCCACTGGTTCAATAAATGGGTAGTTTGACACCCAATCAATCTAAAAATTACTTGTCATATCCCATTCATGCCCCCTTTTGATTTGGCTTTTCTTTTCTTCTTCCTTGCAACAACATCATCTATGGCACCAACATTTTCATCTAGGTCAATTAACTCATTCTGGCTAAGTTGGGTATCCCTTGGAACATCTTTTGTGACATTATCATCCTCATCTGACTCAATTAACTCATTCTAATCTTCCTATGAGGTTTTGCCAATAGCTTCTTCATTAATATTTGGTGCAAGAGTTGATGATTTAGTTCCATCTTAATTTGATCGATTAGAAAAATTGCCAAAGTAAGACTTTATGGTAACTCTATGTTTTGGGAATTTTGATGGCCTCCCTTCAACACCTTGAGGAGTCTTACTCTTGTTGCACTATTTGCTCGACATATTGATATCTCATGAAATAAAAGTTGGAAAAAATTGTCTCCTTGTTTAAGAAGGAAATAGAATATAGATCCCATTCTCTACTTAATATCATCTTTAAGATTGAAGAAAGAATGGAAAAGAGATAAAAAATTCTTATAACACTATGAAGATTCAAGAAGTGATCACTTACCTTTAGGTTTTCACTAACTCGCTATTCATTAATGTAGGAATGCCTATAGTTGTAATTTTGTAACTTTCCTATGATCAATGTTACACCCCAATTGAGTAATTACTATTTACTATTACTATGTAGGGTAAATATGAATGTAATGTGAATTATGGAGATGAATAAATTGTGTTTGTACTTTGTTATCAATGTGTTATATGTGAATGCTATCTCATGGAAAAGTATTGCATACATGTGAATGGATGGTTATTGAAATGATATTCTAACTTTATAGATGTATTATGTATACTACATATTTTATGAAAAATTGACTATCATATGAATGTGTTAGTGGTTGTAGGTATATGTTCAATACCTCTAGGTGGAGGGGAAGTATCATTCAAGAGAAGATCTTGTTCAGGTAATAGGTAACAAAAACTATTTGAGCATATACACACACCACAGTAGAATAATTAAGTTGAGCCATTAAGTGGGAAGAGGGTAAGTCATCCTTGATGTGTTTGCATAAGTAAAAGTCTTAATTACTACTGAGACAAATTATTGGGTGATGTTTATCTATTTGAGATTTAGAGTTATTTCTTGT
>VDFB02259075.1:0-78110 GCA_007258455.2 Sequoia sempervirens
GAGTGTGAGTGCCCTTTCAAAAGGAAAACTTGAGACATTGTACCTAGTTGTAAATATCCTCAAACAATTTTCCAAATTCTTGTCTAGTTTGTTTCTTATAAATTTGATTTCAAAAACCCCAATGCACTAAAAAATCTCTCATCCTCCGCTAACCCCAATATCATTTTTTGACATAAGTCAACAAGTTTGAAATATTTTGATAACGAATCATGGAATATTTCACTCTGACCAAAGGTTGCCCAAAGCCTTGTTATTGATCCTGCTTCCATGGGATTCTCAATGCAGTCAACTTGGTCAATCATACTTACTGTAAAATACTTAGATTGTTCTCTAAGCTTAATTTCATTTATAATTCCTCCTATTTTCTATCCATTGTATTTAAACTTTTCAAAAAATTCTTCGGCCAAGGTAATTACTTTTCTATGAAAATAGTCTAGGTTTTGACGGTTGCCTGACATCCAAAATTAAGAATACACAATAAACATGGATTCAGGTATTTCTCCTCAGGGGAATCATTCATAAATATCTGAGGAAAGACATCTTGCAATATATTTTAAATTTCCACTTACAAATTTAACAATATCATTAAAATCTTTCTTTGTAACAAACACTTCTCTGGTAGAGCACCTAATCATCATACACTAGTGCATTGGTATCTCAAACCCATGTACAAAGACACATAACTACCTACTTGCATTAAACTATAAATAATTTTTAGGATTATTCAAATATGTAATTAACTGCCAGCTTACAAAATTTGCACTTTGAAATGGATAATCTGTTAGATTTAGATATAGATTATTGAGGGTCATGCATGTCATTCTACATAGTTTAGTATATTCATAGATATACATAGTTCCATCTTGGGCTTTCTTCACAAGATTGTTCATTTCATCTAGCATGGGGAGAAGACCAACTAAAGTTAAGACTGTCTATATCGCTTAACCTATGCAAGAGGTCAGAATTTTTATCTACTGTGTTGTGATGTTCATACATTACTCTAATCAAGGATCAATATTTTGAAAAAAACTCATTACGTTGGTCCATGCAAGGATATCCATATAGTATGAACATCCTTAAGAAGCTTGTTTCCTCTTATTATTCCCTTTGCAAATTTTTGAAATTCCACAAAACGTTTGGCACTTTGATAGAAGTATGCATAGAGCTTGCAAACTAGATTTTCAACTTTTGGTACAATAGGAAACTTGCTTACAATTTTAAATGCTAAATTCATACTGTGGGCCATGCAATGAATGTAAATAATGTATGGTGAACAAGTAGTTTGTAACTTTATGCAAATACCGCTCTTGTGACCTTGCATTACTATAGCTCCATTAGCTCTTCCCACCAACTTTTTGGCAAATACCAAGTCATCCATACCTCCAATTTCATTCAAATATTTCTTAACTAGTTCAAAATGATTTTGTGATGTTGAAATATCCTTCATTTTATAAACATAGAGAAGATGCTTGGTTGGTGAACATGTTGGTATACAGTATACACATGCATACATAACCAAGAAGTATTATCTACTGTAGTAACTTCATCTAAAGATAATGTAATTAAGTTTGAATCTTTTATTTTCTCCTATAAATATTTCTTTTCCACCTTAGCATGACACTTTCTTAATCCCATCCAACATTTATTAACCAATGTACACTAAGAAAGTTAGGAACACCCAAAAAATCTAATAAATTAAAATATTTTGGGTAGTTTGTCATAGGACACCCTCTAGACAAAATATGAAAAACAACACTCATCTGAACAGTTTTTGCTAGTTGTGCTCCTACCATTATCTTTCCAAATTAAGCTTCAATTGAACCTACACATATAACAAGCTTCACCATTCTTTGCATATGCTCATCATATTCTAGGGCATACTTAACAGGAAGACATTCTTCCTTTGATTTCCATATTACTCTTGATTTTTCCTTTTTGTCTATGATTTTTTTTTTCATAAACTTTACTTATATGCTTTTCTATAGTGTCAAGCTTTAACTGCAACTTATTGTCTCTTTTATATTTCTAACTAAGAATCTTGCACTTGCATTTTGTTGGAGGTTCATATTTGTTTGCATTCTCCACTGGTTCAATAAATGGGTAGTTTGACACCCAATCAATCTAAAAATTACTTGTCATATCCCATTCATGCCCCCTTTTGATTTGGCTTTTCTTTTCTTCTTCCTTGCAACAACATCATCTATGGCACCAACATTTTCATCTAGGTCAATTAACTCATTCTGGCTAAGTTGGGTATCCCTTGGAACATCTTTTGTGACATTATCATCCTCATCTGACTCAATTAACTCATTCTAATCTTCCTATGAGGTTTTGCCAATAGCTTCTTCATTAATATTTGGTGCAAGAGTTGATGATTTAGTTCCATCTTAATTTGATCGATTAGAAAAATTGCCAAAGTAAGACTTTATGGTAACTCTATGTTTTGGGAATTTTGATGGCCTCCCTTCAACACCTTGAGGAGTCTTACTCTTGTTGCACTATTTGCTCGACATATTGATATCTCATGAAATAAAAGTTGGAAAAAATTGTCTCCTTGTTTAAGAAGGAAATAGAATATAGATCCCATTCTCTACTTAATATCATCTTTAAGATTGAAGAAAGAATGGAAAAGAGATAAAAAATTCTTATAACACTATGAAGATTCAAGAAGTGATCACTTACCTTTAGGTTTTCACTAACTCGCTATTCATTAATGTAGGAATGCCTATAGTTGTAATTTTGTAACTTTCCTATGATCAATGTTACACCCCAATTGAGTAATTACTATTTACTATTACTATGTAGGGTAAATATGAATGTAATGTGAATTATGGAGATGAATAAATTGTGTTTGTACTTTGTTATCAATGTGTTATATGTGAATGCTATCTCATGGAAAAGTATTGCATACATGTGAATGGATGGTTATTGAAATGATATTCTAACTTTATAGATGTATTATGTATACTACATATTTTATGAAAAATTGACTATCATATGAATGTGTTAGTGGTTGTAGGTATATGTTCAATACCTCTAGGTGGAGGGGAAGTATCATTCAAGAGAAGATCTTGTTCAGGTAATAGGTAACAAAAACTATTTGAGCATATACACACACCACAGTAGAATAATTAAGTTGAGCCATTAAGTGGGAAGAGGGTAAGTCATCCTTGATGTGTTTGCATAAGTAAAAGTCTTAATTACTACTGAGACAAATTATTGGGTGATGTTTATCTATTTGAGATTTAGAGTTATTTCTTGTACTATTATGATTATATTGATATGAAGAACGTATGTGGAGTATGTGTGATGAGGGTGCAACCTGAGACTTAGAAAATAACCCACAAACAAGAGAATAATTTTATTATTTAGAAAATAGAGCTTCTTACATGCAGAGGATCTCAAATCCCCAAATTCTACAACACATGCAAGTTATAGAAAGCTACAGAATCACTCTTTCGCAATATGCGAGCTTGTCCCCAAAAAGTTACCCAAAAATTAGAAACCCGCCCATAAATAGAGCTCCTCTTTAGTTTGGAGCCAAAACAACATTCAAATTTGAGTTTAGGCAATTTGGCACTAAAAAATTACAACTTGAAGTTCAAATTTCAAAAAAATATTTGCAATTGTATCTTCTAGAAAGTGCGCCAACTGTCCGGGGCCATAACTTTTTGATCTGGGACTCCGATTAAGCCCGAACGTTTGAACCGTTGGAAAGTCACCGAGAAGTCAAGAACGTGCTCAAAATATGCTATGCTGATTTTGAAAAGTTTTAGGGCCGATTCGGGAGGTCTAAGTGCCTCAAATCCAACTCAAAATATTTTTCAGGTGTAAATCTAGGAAACTAAAACTACAATATCTTTCAACCGAGGAATAGAAAATAAAAACCATAAATTGAGAATTTCTTTATGATGAAAAGGGTATCCAAAATGTAAAAAATCTAAAAATCAAGAAACTTGAAATTTAACTATTTTTGGGTGATGCAAGATTGCCCTTACACCACTGGATGCTCCTGCATCAGACACCTAGGGTAATTTGAGAAGTGACCCGTCACGTCTTAGATGGTTGAGGAAAAACCAACTGGTCAACCACTACCTTAGATAGCTAGGATGAATCTTCTAGAGCCTTCCCTCTCCATTTCACCGAGATATTCTTCCATCTGCCTATTTCTGGTACTCCTTCCACATGACCTCCAAAGATTGCTTCACAATCTCCTCCTTTACGAGTAAGGTGGCTGGAATGCCATGCGCCTTTATTCTTTAGTGCTTCTCCATTTCCACCTTCATGATACTGCTGTCAAATCCTGAAATGTGTTGTACATGGGGAAATTTTGATTCCATCGGAAAGCTCACCTCATATGCATTCCTTGAATCATGCTTCTTCAAAATCTTCACGAGGGACCAAATTTCTTCATCTTCAATTTGTTATAGGTTCCCACGGGAAACCTTTCTTTCCTCAAGTGGACCATTACTTCATCACCAGTCTGAAACTCCTTATTCCTCCTTTTCTGATCTGTCTTAGCCTTATATTGCATATTCATCTTATTAATGTGTTCTCATACCTTCTCATGTATATTCTTGATGTGCTCTGCAAAATCTTCGGCTTTAGCACTTATTTTCTTCTCTTGGTCCATCTTCCTCAATTATGGAGTTGTTCTGGGGCTACCTTCATACATAATCTGGAATGATGATCTACCAATGCTTCTGTTGACAGAATTGTTGTAAGAAAATTCTACCTGGGGTAAGATCAAGTCCCATCCCTTGGGCTTATCTCCTACCAAACATCTCAGTAGGTTACCCAGACTCCTAATAACAACCTCTGTTTGCCCATCTGTTTGTGGATGGTGTGCAAAACTAAACTTCAACTCTGTCTTCAGCTTCTTCCACAAGGTCCTCCAAAAATACCCCACAAATTTGGTGTCACGATCTGAAATAATACTCTTTGGTAGACCATGTAGCCTTACCACCTCTTTGAAGAACAAGTCAGCAATGTGGACTGCATCATGGGTCTTCTAACATGGAATGAAATGTGCCATCTTTGAAAACCTATCAACCACCACAAAGACTGAATCATTCCCTCATTGTGTCCTTGGCAAACCAAGAACAAAGTCCATACTTATATCCTCCCATGGCCTCTGCAGTACGGGTAAGGGCTGATATAAGCCTATATTTTGACTCACTCCTTTAGCCATTTGACATACCCTGTAGCTTTGTACAAAATTCTTCACATCCTGTGACAACTGAGACCAATAATAATGCTCACTGATAATGGCAATGGTCTTATCCTGACCAAAATGTTTTTCCATTCCTCCACTATGCTTCTCCTTTATCAGGTTCTCCCTCATGGAACTCCTCGGGATACACAATTGACTTCCCTTAAATAACATGCCATCCTGGATTATGAAATCCAGCCACCTTGTCCTATCCATTGTAACAGGTTCCTTGTAAGCTTTCCAAGCCTCTGCGAAATCAGGATCTTCTGTGTATAGTGTCTTAAGTTCATTTAACCCAACTACTTCAATCTGCACCTTTGTCATCAATGTATGTTTCCTACTTAAGGCATCTCAAGAACCCTATTTGGACTTCTACTCCCATATGTTTCAAAACAAAGGTATAACTCTGCAAAAACTCTACCCATTTCATATGCCTCTAATTTAATTTTCCCTGACTATTTAGGTACTGCAAGGCCTAATGATCAGTATATAGAACAAATTCCTTTGGCAAAAAATAATGTCTCCATTTCTTTAATGCTTGAACTATTGCATAAAATTCCTGATCACATACAAAATACTTTCTCTTGGCATCATTTAACTTTTCACTGAAATAGGCAATGGGCTTACCTTCTTGGCTCAACACTGCTCCAATGGCACAACCACTAGCATCACAATCCACCTCAAACACCTTGTTGAAATCTGGGAGGGCTAGAACAGGTTGCTCTGTCACTTTTTGTTTCAACAGTTCAAAACTTTTTGCTGCTCTAGTGCTCCACTTGAATTCCTCTTTCATCCCTCTCATTGTTTCAAATGTGGGTCCACAAATACTACTAAAGTTTCTAATGAACTTCTATAAAAACTAGCCAAACCATGGAAAGATCTCACGCTGTATAGCTTGGGTAGGCCATTCCGTATCAGCCTTCACCTTCTAGGTCCATCTTGAGACCTTCTGCTGAGACAACAAACCCTAAGTACACTAACTCCCTCTTCACAAAACTGCACTTCTTTAGATTAATCAACAGTTTCTCTTCTCTTAACTTCTCAAAGGCTCTCCGAATATGCATCAGATGCTCATCCAACATCTTATTGAAAATCAAAATATCATCTAAATACACAATAACAAAACTTCCTAGAAATTCTTTTAGTACCTCGTTCATGAGCCGCATGAATGTGTTCGGTGCATTGGTTAGCCCAAAAGGCATGACTAACCACTCGTACAGGCCCTCTTTGGTCTTGAAGGCAGTCTTCCATTCATCTCCCTTTCGAATCCGGATCTAGTGATATCCACTCTTCAGATCAATATTTTTGAAGTACTGAACTCCACTCAAATAGTCCATCAGGTCATCCATCCTTGGCAGGGGAAATCTGTACTTGATTGTTATCTTGTTTATGGCTCGGGAATCTGTACACATTCTCCACTCCCCATCCTTCTTTGGTGCTAGTACTGCAGGTATTGCACATGGAATCAAACTCTCCCGTATCAAACCCTTTCTCAACAACTCTTGAACTTGTCTGTTCAACTCCTCATTTTCTGCTGGAGTCATTCTATGAGCTGCCTTATTTGGAAAACTGGCTCTAGGAATCAAGTCAATCTGATGACTGATCTTCCTATTGGTGGTAAAACCCCTCGTGTACATTATCAGAAACAATATCCTGAAACTCATCCAACATCCCAAAAACTTCTTCTAAAACCTTCTCACTATCCTCTTTACTCACTCTAAGAATCAATGCATAACATACACGCTCATGCTTCATACCTTCTAAAAAATTTCTTCCATCTACATAACAAATTCTAGCACTACCGCATACCTTTTCTTCGGTCTCCTTCAGGGGCTTCAACTGGTGACGAACCCCATCCTTTGTCAAGGAATAAGTGTTTGCATGGCCATCATGTATAGCTCGCCTATCAAACTACCATGACCTCCCCAACAACATGTGACATGTATCCATGGGGATGATATCACAGAGTACCTTATCATGGTAGCTCCCGATCTTGAACTTTACTAGGCAATGCTCATTGACCAAAATTTTGTGGTCTTTCTACAACCAGGAAATCTGATACAGATGCGGGTGCCTTTCCCTCTTCAGCTTCAACTTTTTGACCATCTCCTCTGACACTAGATTATCAGTGCTCCCACCGTTAATAATGACATCACAATATTTTCTCTTCACACTTGCACCTCGCGGGCGTAAAACAAATTTTCCTCTCTATTCCTCGTTCCTTTTCCTCGGGCCACTAGGCTCTCCTAATCACTAGGGCTTCTCCCCTTTCAACATCATCTGAATGTTTAGATTGGGCCTCCTCATCTGCATGCGCAACCCTTCCACAACCTTCTGTCCTTTTGTCTGCCCTTGGTGTTGTAGACATTCATAGGCTCGATGCCCTTCTTCACCACACTAGAAACACGTTCCTTTGAAACCACCTCTTCCAGATCCTTGTCCATATCTCCCTCATCCTCTACCTCTTTGATCACCACTATTTTGATCACGAGGGCAGTAGAAGTTGTCATTTCTTTGGCTTCGGCTAATACCCACATCTTCACTTTTCTTTTCATCATCATTTCAGCTTCTTGAAGATCTTCCACTCCCCCTTCCACTTTGACCTCCTCATCCTTTTTGCTTGCCATCAAATCTTTTGTTCAGCTTCTCTTCCACCTTCAGAGCAAACTGATACACATCCTCAATGGTGGTCATTTTGACTAGGCTTAACTCCTCCTAAATACTCGGTCGTAACCCATTAAGATATTGGGCTACCTTCTCATTATTGGCCTCTGTGTGGCCCGTTCTAATGATTATCTTGTAAAAATCTTCAGTATATTCTTTCACAAATTTGCTTCTTTGCTTCAACCCTTGCAATTTCTTCAACAAATCTAACTTATAGTCCAATGGTATGAACTGCTTCTTTAGTTTCTCTACCATGCGATCCCATCTGGTGATATTTCCTTTTCCTCTTTGATTTCTTTCCAACTGGAGCTCTTTCCACCAAATACTGGCATGGCTCTTCAGCTTCATTTTCACAAACTTAACCCGATCTGGGTCCTCTATTTCCTCATACTCAAAATATTCTTCTAGCTCATTGATCCAGTCGATCAACTCTTCCGGGTTCAAACTTCCAGAATAACTGGGGACTTCTGCACTGGGTCTTTTCCCGATCTTTGAAATGGCCCTTATTAGCCACATTTGGTCTTGATTAATTGCTTCTTCTTCCTCTTCTACATTTGAACCTTCTTCCTCGCCTTCATCCTCACTTTCCTCCCTCAGGTTTAACCCTCTTCTCAACTGCTCTTGCAACGCATCAATCTATCTTTGGAGGGCTGCTAGTGCATCTCTTCCACCAGCATTTCTACTACCTCGACCACTTCTGGCACCACCACGCCTACCAGGTATCACTCTTGAGGTATATTTCTTTGACTCCTCACTCCACAACCATGGTCTTGCGTAAACTACCTCTACAATCGGCGATCTGTCCACACGCTCAAGAAAACCCGCTTTGATACCACTTGATGAGGGCACAACCCAAGACACAAAAAATAATCCACAAATAAGAGAATAATTTTATTATTCAAAAATGGAGCTTCTTACATGCAGAGGGATCCTAAACTCCTAAGTTCTACAACACATGCAAGTTACGTAGCTATAGAATAACCCTTTGTAATATGCGAGTTTCTTGTCCCCAAAAGCTACCCAAAATTAGAAACCCACCCATAAATAGAGCTCCTCTTTAGTTTGGAGCCAAAACAACATTCAAATTTGAGTTTAGGAATTTTGGCGCCAAAAAATTACAAATTGAAGTTCAAATTTCAAAAGAACATTTGTAATTGTATCTTCTAGAAAGTGTACCAACTTCCCAAGGCCATAACTTTTGATCCGGGGCTCTGATTCGCAAACCGTTTGAACTGTTGGAAAGGGGTCTCAGTCAACAACGCTAGCTTTGAAACTTGCTATGCCAATTTTGGAAAGTTTCAGGGCTGATCCGAACTCTAAGTGCCTCAAATCTAACTCAGAAGATTTTCAAGTACAAATTTGGGAAACTAAAACTGCAATATCTTTCAACCTAGGAATAGAAAATAAAAACATGAAATTGAGAATTTCATTATGACAAAAAAGGGTATCCAAAAATGTAAAAAAATATCTAAAACTAAGAAACTTAAAATTTAACTATTTTTAAGGTGATGCAAGATTGCTCTTACACCATGGATGCTCCTCGCATCACAAATAAGTATTGAAAGCATATATATGGGTTTACATGCGAAAAAAAGTGAGAGATGATGCTATAAGTGTAACTTTGAACTTTCAAATGAAATCAAAGATTCTTGAACTTAAGAATTCCATGGAACAAATATGTACATATAATTGGAATTTACGCAAAATGATTTACAACTATGTACAAGTTACTATAAGTTCTCACTTGAACATGTATAGGGTTACAAGTGAACTTGAAAATCATCTAGATATAATCTAACTCAAACATTTTGGTTCAGCCCGCTCTTCAATAACATGTAAGAATTTTTTATGATCATCACTATCTAGTCTCCATTTTTTTGGCCACGTACATGTGGAACTGCATGAAGATGTAGACTGGTAGCAATTATTAAGTGACTATACTGATATACCTTGTTATCAAGTTGATATTCAACAAAATGAATCCCATGTTGAACAAATTTGACTTGGTTTAGATATATCCCTTGCACTACAATAAAACCTACATGGTAAACATGAACCTAAGGTAAGACATGTGAATGTGTATAACATTTTTGTGCTCAAAGTTTGTATAATATATATATTTAATGTTTATAATGTAACATGTGCAAATGTGAACACAATGTATATATAATTGTAAATTCAAACTCACCTGCAGGAAATAACATTTCATCATTTGTTTTAGGTTGTGTTAGCTTATTCCCCTCTTCTATGCAATGCAATAAATAATAGTTAGCACCTTCTATGTTTCCAGGCTCTGCTATGACTACAAAAACATCTCATGTACACCAAATTTACACAAAAAAAATCTAAAAAAAATTAGAAATGTCTCTAGACTTTAAACATCACTAACTATATATATATATATAGTATTTAAATTAGGGTATGTGCAAGATCATGATGGGCCAAAAAGTGGCAATATGATGGGTATTTGTAGGGTATGTGGTAATCGACTTTTCTTTAACCCAAAATTGATTAAATAAAAAGGGTTTTTAAAGGAGATTCTCAGCTTTCCACCAATATAAATTATGCTTTACTTTAAATTTAATAAATACTTATTATTCATTTTCTACTTGAATTACAACTAAAGTGTTGATTGATAGGCTAATTGAAAAACATCTATAGCTTTCAAATGGTATCACATATTTTGAATCCAAAACATGCATCACATTATATGTTTCACATAATATAGGATTAAAAAAAAAATGAATTTCATGAAGTTTTGACCAAATTAAGGTGGTCAGACATACGATTTTTTATATTTTTTAAAATTTGCAATAAAAAAATCATAATTAAATATTTACTTGGAAAAATTATAAAAAAATATAGCATCACATCCAGACATGAGTCCTCTACTAATGTCTAAAATTTTATAAAAATATATTATCATTTTATTGTGGTTAGGGTGGTTAGACAGTTACCTACTTCTTATTTTTCCCTCGAATTTAAGTACTACTGCATTGAAATTTCAAATTTTCATCAAATAGATTTTTTAAATAAACCTAGTAGTTTATAAACCTGCATTCAATTTTCAACAAATTCCTATTCTTACATATTTTTTAAATAATATAGATAACTTATTCAAATTTTACATCAAGTTGCCTAACTCGACTTTTTTTTTTTTTGCCACTTAAGGGCCTGTTTTTTCCATGATGGTCCTGCACATACCCATTATTGAAAACTTACACATGTACCTTTTTCTAACCAATCCTGAAATATGGTCATAATCAATTGAAATCAAAGGAATGTCTTCAAATCTTTTTTCCTCATTTTCATCGTATGTTTCTGAAACAACTAGTGGCATTGTATCCCATTTACCAACTTATCCAAGTTCTTAGTTATTGCATGCATGATCAGAGTTTCCTGCAATGCACTCATTGCAAAAAAAAGAATAACCCCTTGTGTATAATTTCCATCCATGGTGACTATTTGAACTCATAACACAATGTAAGGATCTTGTTTTGTTTACCCTCTTGCATCCATGCATTGATCTTCTATCCACACCTAGATACATGTACACCAACAAACTTATGTGAAAAAACATGTATATATATATAAATTTTAAATTTAAATAAATTCAAATTTTTGAAAATGTAATTTATACATACCTAATATCACCCAAAATACTCTATGTGGAATGTGTCAATTTTTTCTCGAAGATGTGTCGACCACATTTGATGCAAAGTGTTTCTTACACCATTCAACAACATCATGTGCATTATCTATACAATTTCCTGAATAACTGATTTGATGTAAGCTCCTGCTCCATCATGCTCACCCTTTCCATGTCCACTCTCAAAAAAACTCCAAGCATGTGGTATTTTGTAGATTTTATGATATCTACAAAGTGCATAGAATGGCCATGAAGATTTGAATTATGTTGCACATCCATCTAACCATACAAAATGCTTTTCAAATTTTACACCCCTACTTCTCGAATTCTCAAAAAGAATTGTAAAGCAATGTTGTACAAAAACTAGGTCATGCTCTTTATCATCATTAATATAAAAGTGGTATTATTTCTTAATGGTCCGTTCTTATCTATACTCTCAACACCATCTTATTCTGATTGTGTGTGTCGATAACACACATGAACCATAATAGTGATTTTCTTTGAAGAGTAATATTCTAATTGAATCTCCTTTTGATGCACAAAGGAGTAATTTTTTGCAAAGTCAACTACTAATAGAATTGTTCCAAGTGGGAAAGTATCTCTCAATGTTTGGAATTTTTGTGCTTTCCACTTAGAAAAAAAGGAATGTTGTATGTATGGTTGTATCAATTTTTGAAAATGGGTATGTGTAGGATCATCATGGAAAAAATAGGACCTTAAGTGGCAAAAAATTTAGTAAAATTAGAGCTAGGAAACTTGACATAAAATTTTGAATAAGTTATCTATATTATTTCAAAAATATGTAAGAATAGAATCCATCGAAAATTGAATATAGTTTCTAAACTACTAATTTTATTTTTTTAAATATATATCTATTTGGTGAAAATTTGAAATTTCAATATAGTAGTACTCAAATTTCAGGGAAAAAATAAGAAGTAGGTGTCTGTCTGACCATGTAATGCCCAAAAACTATTATGGGGCAAAAACATAACTAACAATTTTTTTTTTTTGAATAAAGCTAATGATGACACAAACACTCTATAAACATTTTACCACGTATTACTAAGTTCACTCTTATTTCTTTGTGCAAGCCCATGGTCAGACATTGATATACACATTACTTATAACCCAAGTATCAATGTTAATAAAAGAAATCTATGGCTAACCCTATATCTATGCTAATAATAATCATGGGAACTAAGATTCCAATATCCAATTTGCAACTCATAATGGCTAAATCATTAATGATAACATCGCTTGTCATTGTACTAGTTCTACTCCTAATATTTCCACCATCATTATTATCGAATTTCCCGAACACCCTCAAGTTTACCAAACAGATGATTATTGATAATAACGTTATGCTAGACCCAACGAGTAAGCTAACTTATCGTAGTTTTATTTATTTATTTAAATGTCATCGATTTTCTTGAGTTCCCTTATCCACCTATATATATATATAATTACTTTATATATATAATATATATACATACTTACTCTAAGCATAAACAAAAAAAGTAATTTAAAATAACAATAGTGACTAACTTTTACAATTAATAATTTATTTCATATATGTAAATATTTAGTTTGAAAGGTCTCTTAAAGTGAGGGAGAGAATATTCTTTTTATTTATTTAAGAGGAAAGGAATAAATGCCAAATCCAATACTTAAACCTTTTTTTTTTCTTTTTTACAAACTCTTATTTTAATGTAATATGTTTTTATTTTATCTAAAGTATGGGAGTATATTCTCTATCCCTTTATTAAGGAGATCTTAAAGCTTGAGAGCCACGTGGATAATCCTAAATGCTATGGTTTTAGAGATTTTTAGAGTGTTAAGCAATACATTATTATTATTTAATAATTTAAATGATGCTATGCTTACTTTCTTTTTTGTTAAAGCCAAGTAACCCACTTCCTAACTTTGGCATATCCTTCTTTTAAGAGTTACTCAAATGTTTTCTTTTCAAACAATAAAATGAAAGACTAGACGTGCTAATTATTCTTAAGAATGCATATTAATAATTTTGTCTTTATCTAAGGGAGCCCTTTATAGTAGCATACCCGATTTGATAGCCCTATTTCCCTTCTTCCACATAGTGAAATATGTATGCATATTGAACACAAAATCGTGTCCAAGATTTGGGCGATGTGGCAATGAATATGGGAAAGCGATTAAGCATAGGTTTAATTTTTTAGTGTAGACAACGTAAGTTTAAACAAGTTTAATTTATTTTGGAGTCCAGTTCAAATGATGAGTGCCACTTCAATGCATAAATCAGAAGGATATTATTGGATATCTCCCTCCCATTCTACCCTAATCTGCTACATTTTGAAACCCTAATATGGCAGTCTTTCTGCTTGCAAGAGATATAAGGAAAATGGAAGTTAAAAGTTGCAACCCTAAGATGTGTTCTCTTGATTTATCTCTCACACTCTCTTACTATGGAGAGGCAGCGGCAACCAAGCCAACTAACTGAAGGTCGAAGGGAGAGATGCAACTGCAAGCAGTAAGATTGGAGGCTGGATCCTTTTTTTTTTTTTTGCTTTGTTGTGAAGGGGGAGATGATGCAAAACGTAAGCTGATATGTGTATAGGTCTATATATTTATATATTTTTAAATGAAGCTTTTAAAATTTATGTGCATATTTATTTATTTATTTTCCATTGGTTAAGGTAATCCTTTTACAATACTAAATCTGAGGAAATCTAAAACTGCAAAGTCCTAAATCAAAAATAGTAAATGAAATGATGCATTGACTATGCTAAGCTTAAGGAAGATTGTATTAGCAAGTTTTTCAGCATGAGGATGGCCCCTATCCCCACTGGATGTTTTTTACATCATACTAGGTATATACTAGGATCGATATACTGAATCAAACAAATAGTCTAAAATCTAAAAAAAATCCTTAGGAGCTACTTTTTTATAACCTCTGTCATTTTGTTTTTGTTACTAATATTGGATTATTTTCTATGTTACGCTATCACAGACAGACTCATAGATTCATCTAAGTCAGCAAAACTCAATGACTTTCCTTTCATAACGAAAATACTGCTTCAACCAAAAATAACATCAAACACCTTAGAACCTTCACAGAGAGTCAACATATGTGCGGCATGGGGTATAACATTTATGTGCATAGAAAACTCCTATTCCCTTCCTATTGGTATATCGTGATTGAAGTAAGATGGGGTTTGATCTTTCCAATATTGTATTTATCATGTTGCACTATATTGGATGTTTAGTGGGAGGTAATAAAATCATCATAGTTAGAAAGAACAAAAAAAAAAAAACAAACAAACAAACATAACATAATGATGTTTATATTTCTTTATTTTCAATAGATTCAGAATGAATAAATGCTTAAAACATAACTCATATTTTACTTCAAAGTCAGAATAACAAATTTCTATTATGGTCATGTTCATAATGAATGAGTACTTGATGTAAAACACATATTTTTCTCTAAAGCCAAAAGTCATATATATGAAACTTTTCAGTAGAATAGCATATTTCTCCTCTAACCATAAAATGTAATTATTTCTTTTCTTTTCTACTTTCAAAATAGAATAAAATTTGTTTTCTCAATAAGAAATCACATATACATTTATTTCTTTCATACAACAAGGAAATTTTTCTCTTCTCACACGTACAAAATATTCATTTGGAGCATACATAACCAGATTGTTTTCAACATACAAAACATGAGATTCTCTTTCCTTTCTTTCTTATTAAACTCATATCAAACCCAATACTCCACCAAGGTGGTTTACATATAGACACTTAACAACAGCCTTCCAATGCTATGGCATTCAACTTCAAAATGGAAGATTTGATTTGACACAATAACACCATATTTATCTGCAAGAAACATAGCTATTCCAATAAATTTTTAGCTTCTTCAAATCTGCAAAATACACAAAAAAATTAACACACAAGATACAGACAAAATTATTCACACCCACCCATGGAAATTTTCACATAAAAAAGGGTTCATTACGAACCCAAAATGGGGAATGGAAGTTGACTATGCACTCCATTTTGAGGACTCAAAAGTAAAAACCATGAATAACATTCACCAAACCTTTCCACCTCTTCATTACAACCCTTCCTTCTCATCTCCTTATCCACCCCGACCATCTTTCCCATTTCACAAAAACATATGGGTACTCATACCCTTTGTATTAACCTCTCCTTTTAAAGGAGGAATGACTAGCCCCCATCGAGGTTCCTACTCCAACCATCCCCAAACTTGGGATGCTCTTCCAAAATTTGGGTGAGCTTATCCCATTACAACCCTTTTTCCCAACACTCATACAAAGCAAAGAAAACAAAAGAAAAACAACACTTAAGAGAAAGAATTTTCAAATACACACTCACATGTACATAGTGCATACAAATTTAACAACATAAGAAGCAAAAGGGTTTGTCAATCCTACCTTAATCCAAGCTTTGGAAGCAAGTGATGAGGATAAGTACAACTCCACCTCCTCCAAGCCAAATCCAAGATCTCCCCAAAATTTCAAGTCCAAAACCAAAGAATGCCAAAAGAGAATCCCCAAAACCCTTGTTCTTAGCTTTTCTTATAGAATTTCAAGTTTGAATTCCATTGAATGGGGAATTGACACTTGTCACTCACCCATTCACCCTCTCAAGCACATTCACCCATGTATGCTCTTATATGTGTGAGAACTTGGGGGACTCCTAAGACAACATAGAGAAGTGGGAGTGGAAAGGGACTAATCCCCCATCCCACTTCTCAAAACCTCATTTTCGCCAAAATTCTTTAAGGCCTGAAAAAGGGTGCCCAAACATGAAACTAACTCAAAATTATAGGCTAAAAAGGTACCTAACCCATAGGTACTTGACCTAGAGACCTTAAATCAATAAAAACACTTTAAAAACTCAACTTTTCAACCCTCAAAAAGTGCCCTAAAGACCAAATCCGAGTTTGTCCACTTGGGTAGACAACTCACCACTTAATGGATTGACATGGGAATTAAAACCAATTTACAAACATGCACAAATACATCACAAAGAAAATTACATTACAAAATGGAACTATAGTCCCTTCATATGGACTATAGCTCGGCTTCACTGGTAAACTCACTCAAGGTTCCCAAAGGTTACCTCCAATTTCCATTGGCCATGGAAAGTGTACCTGCACACTCGATGCACACATTAATCTATACAATAAATCATATATCAAAACATTTGAATCACTATTTCATATACACAAGCTTCCATCCAAGTAAATAATATATCAAAACAATTAAATCATCATTTCATATATAATCAAGTTTCATACTTTCACATAGCATATATACCTCATATCATAACTAGAACAAACACTAGTCGCATATCATATCCAATTCATTTTACCTTAATCTTCACATATTTCATTTGTTCATCATTTCAAAATTCAAATTGAACAACCATAGTAACTATCATAAATTTGGGTCAACCATCATAACCATCTAATTAAGCATGCAACATAATAATCAAATCATCATAAGAACTCAAATATATAAATACCATAGTCAAATCATCATAAGAACTCAAATGTCTAAGTATCATGTTATCAAGAGTATCTCTAAGCATAATCCATAACCACAACTCAAAATAGTCTAAATACTAGGTGTATCATATGGGTAGGCCTCACATCCTCCCCCTCTAGGATTCAACTTCCTCCTGGAAGTTCTCAAAGAGGTGGGGATATAAAGCCCTGAATCGTGAGGCATCCTCCCAAGTGGCTGCTACCTCATCATATCAATCCCATTGGACCCTAACTTGGTCCAGCTCTCGACCTCGAAGGGCCAACGTCTATTGAGCCAAAATGCGGATGGGCTCCAAGGCTAGCTATCCATCCGACTCCACCTGCAAAGCATCCCAATCCAAAACATGAGATTCATCGTGCACGTAATATCACAATACCGATACATGAAATACATCATGGATACGTGACAAGCTAGGCAACAAGGCTAGACGATAAGCTATTGGACCTATCTGCTCCAAGATCTCAAATGGTCCAACAAATCAAGGTGCAAGCTTAGAGCCCTTTCCATAACGGATTGGACTCTTGTGCAGACACACTCTCAAGAATACACGATCTCCTACTGAGAAACTTTGATCAACCCTCTTAGCGTCAGCATACTTTTTCTGTCAATCTTGTGCCTCTCGAAGGCGCTACCTGATCAAATCCACTTGCTACTCCATATTTTGTATCATCTCTGGACCAATTGACACTCTATCCTCTATGCAATCCCAACTCAAAGGAGTCCTACATAGTCTACTATACAAGGCCTGATAGGGTGGCATACCCAATGAACTATGATGTCCATTATTATAGGCAAACTCAAGCAAATACAAGTACTCCCATCAAGACTGATGATCCATCACATACATGTGTAACATGTCCTCTAACACTTGGTTAACCCTCTCTGTCTACCCATCTATCTCTGGATGGTAAGCCAAACTGAAGTTGAGTTGGGTGCCCAATGCCTTTTGAAATGAAGTCCAAAATTAGGATGTGAAAAGTGAATCTCTGTATGAAATGATCCTTCGAGGGATTCCATGTAATTTGACAATATCAACAAGAAATACCCTCACAACTGTTGGTGTTATATATCTTGTACGCATGGGTGAGAAATGGGCCGCTTTGGTCAACTTGTCAACAGTCACCACGATGTCATCATGACAACGTGAAGACAAAGGTAGGCCAACAATAAAATCCATTGAAATGGTGTCCCATTTCCACTCAGGAATATCATGCAGGTACAATAATCCTGCTAGATGCTGGTGCTCTACCTTGACTCTCTGACACTCAAGGCATCGACTCACAAACTCTGCAATGTCACATCACATCCCTGCCCAATGGTATAACTTTCAAAGATCGGCATGCATCTTCTTCACCCCTGGATGTGCTGCATACGGTGCCCTGTGTGCCTCTGATAAGATGACTATACGAAGATCACCAATGTTAGGTACATAGATACGATCTCTATGTCACAACAACCAATCTGACTCCAATGTGTATCCTATAAACTTCCCCTTGAGGGCTCTCTGTGAATGTAATTCTTGTTGTACCTCTCTATACCACTCATCCACTACTAATTGTTGAAGGATGCATCCCCTCAAATCTATGCCTAATGACATGGATGTTAACTCATGTCTCCTCCTACTCAATGCATCTGCCACCATGTTCTCCTTCCCTTTGATGTAATGGACATCAAATTCGTACTCACAAAGAAACTCCATCCAATACCTTTGACGGGCATTTAGATTTGGCTGTGTGAAGATATACTATAAGCTCTGATGATATGAATGAAGCTCAAAGTGGTGTCCTAAAAGAAAGTGTCTTCAATGGACTAATGCATGAACTACTGATTCCAACTCTAAGTCATGAGTATGGTAGTTCAACTAATGGGGTTTTAGTTTTCGTGACTCATATGCAATCACTCTACCCTCCTGCATAAGCACTGCACCTAAACCATCCAATGAGGCATCGGTACAAACCATGAAATCAACTAATGGATCTGGTACTGCTAGGATAGGAGCACTAGTAAGATGCTCTTTAAGGGTTTGAATGGCCCTCTCACACTACTCTATCCACTCAAACTTCTTCCATTTTCATTGAAGAGAAGTAATCAGGTGTGCAATCCTGGAGAAACTCTCAACAAAGTGTCGATAATAACCTGCTAAGCCCATGAAACTCCTGACCTCTATCACTGTAGAAGGTGTTGGCCATTCTATGATATCTCTAATCTTTGATGGATCTACAAAGATACCATCGCTTGATATAATGTGCCCAAGATAATGAACCTCTAAACGAAAGAAGGTACACTTAGACAAGCTGCTATACAACTGATGCTCTCTCAAACACTGTAGGACCTGTCGTAGATGCTCCTCATGCTCCTCCTCTGAATGTGAATATACCAAAATTTCATCTAGGAACACTATCACAAATCAATCTAGAAAGGTGCGGAATACCCCATTCATGAGACTCATGAATACTGTAGGGGCATTTGTCAAACCGAATGGTACCACCGTAAACTCATAATGACCATACCTAGTCCTGAAAGCAGTCTTATGTATATCTACATCTGAAATCTACAACTGATGGTATCTAGACTTGAGATCAATTTTAGAGAACACTCTAGCACCTTGAATTTGGTTGAATAGATCATCAATCCTTGGAAGAGGGTAATGATTCTTGATTGTCACCTTGTTTAACTGTTTGTAGTCCACACAAAGTCGAAGGGATCCATCCTTCTTAATGAAGATGACAGGAGCACCCCAAGGTGAGACAATCGAATAGATATGACCCTTCTCTAACAACTCCTCCAACTGTAATTTGAGTTCACTAAGCTCATGTGTGGTCATCATGTATGGTGCATGTGATACTAGCTCAGCTCCTGGTACCAAGTCTATGTGAAAATCGATCTCCCGCCGAGGTGGCATACCTAGTAACTCTGAAGGGAACACATCTGCAAACTCCCTAAGGATGGGATGATCATCCAAAGATGTCTCTAACTCCTCAGTCCTATCACTGATGGTGATGGTGAATAACTAACATCCCTTTTGCATACACCGCTTAAGCTGCATAGCGGATATCATGCGAAGAGATATGGGCCTCTATACTCCCAAAATCTCCACTAATGTACCATGGTCATCTATACACTCAACTGCTTTATGATGACAGTCTACCTTAGCTCGATGAGCATCAAGCCAATCCATACCCAAGACTACCCCATAGGAGACTAATGGAGTAACACGAAGATCCACTGAAGTAGTCCAATCTCCTAGTTGTAGTGGACAATCTCTGACCACTGAATCTATGGGCACCTTAGCTCCTGAAGCTAACTCAACCTCCCACCTATCATTCTATCTAGATGCCACTAGCCTGCTATGCTCCACTATAGATGGGGAAATAAAAGAATCAGATGCTCCAGAATCAAACAAAACGGAAACATGAATATCACCAATCATACATGGTGTCTCAATGATAGTGGCATGATGCTCAGCTTGGCGGTTCTTGATTGCTACAAAAACTATGTGGGACTTTCCCACATCTCCCACTGTCTGCTCAGAACCTCCTGTATGTTGTCCTCTGGCTATAGGTCCCTAAGGGAATTTCCTAGCTAAGTGTCCCATTGCACGAAATACATAACAAGGACCTCGATTATACACCTGAACTGACTGTGTCTTGCTAGGCTGTTGTCCCCTAGTCCTATTGGAACCACTAAATCCCCCACGAGAGGACTGTTGTGAACGTGCTGGAGTGACACCCTGTGTCTGTGGATGTTGATCATGTCGAGGACCCTGTGACTGCCATGGCTTGAAGTGGCCACCCTGTGAGCTCTGTTAAGGCCTAGGCCTTTGACTCTGTTATTGCTGCTGCTACTGTTGTGGTCTAGGTCACCCAACTTGAGGCCCGAATCCTCCCTTTGAAGGAAGGGGAGGTCGTTAAAAGCTATGTGACTATTAAGTGTGGTTGCGGTTTTGAAACTACTCTCATGCATCCTGAGATTTCCCTTGAATCTCCTCTGCTATAAGGACCTTCTCCACAGCAACCCGAAGGTTCTCTAGATCGGCCATGCAAACGGATCCTGATATACCTACATTTAGGCCCTTGATGAAATGGTTGACAAGAAGCTTCTCATCATGCAAATAATCCACATACGGTAGTAGCTCCAAAAATAAGCTCTCATACTGTGCTACTAATAAACCCCTCTAATGTAGGTCATGAAACTCATCAATACAACACTATTTGAAATGCTTAGATAAGTAGCGTGCTTGAAACCACTCTAAGAATGTCTCCCAAGTGAGAGTATCTAAAGATAGGTGGTGTTTATTCTCCTCCTAGCACCACCATGTAGATGTTGAACCTCGAAGCAATATTATTACAACACGTGCTTTTAGATTGCTTGCATAAGCATGCAATCCCATGCACCTCTCAAGGCTAAGAAGCCAAGACTTAGCCTCTACTCCATCTGTGGATACCTCAAAATTAGGTGGTTTCAATCATAACAATTCATGAATCTGATAGCCTAGATCTCGATATGCTCTACCCTCATCTGGTACCTTAGGATGGGGAAGGTGTGGTGGAGAATCTAGATGGACTGATCCCCTCTCTCCCTAATCATTATACTCCTCAAGAATGTGAGGGGGACTTCTGCTATGCTCCCTATGCTCTAACATGTGTACTTCAGTTGAGTGATGTGTCTGGTCTGGTCTAGGTCCCTCTACTGCTGGTAGACGAGTGTGAATAACCCCAATCAAATCCTCTAATGCATGGAGGATTTGGGAATTAAGATTCTGTGAAGGCTCATGTTGTGGTACCTCTGGAACATGTGAGGCTATGGGTGGTGACTCAGCCCGCTCTAGTCTAGCACCACGTCCACGACCACGTCCACGGCTGTGAACCTTTCACAATCTAGCTGGCATCCTACATGATAATGTCATAACACATATTAACATGGTGAACACATATGCCCAGAGTTCCCGGTGTTGGAACCTAGGCTCTGATACCAAAAATGTAATGCCCAAAAACTATTCTGGGGCAAAAACATAACTTACAATTTTTTTTTTGAATAAAGCTAATGATGACACAAACACTCTCTAAACATTTTACCATGTATTACTAAGTTCACTCTTATTTATTTGTGCAAGCCCATGGTCAGACATTGATATCAACATTACTTCTAACCCAAGTATCAATGTTAATAAAAGAAATCTATGGCTAACCCTATATCTATGCTAATAATAACCATGGGAACTAAGATTCCAATATCCAATTTGCAACTCATAATGGCTCAATCATTAATGATAACATCGCTTGTCATTGTACTAGCTCTACTCCTAATATTTCCACCATCATTATTATCGAATTTCCTGAACACCCTCAAGTTTACCAAAAAGATGATTATTGATACTAACGTTATGCTAGACCCAAGGAGTAAGCTAAATTATCATAGTTTTATTTATTCATTTAATGATAACATCGCTTGTCATTGTACTAGCTCTACTCCTAATATTTCCACCATCATTATTATCGAATTTCCTGAACACCCTCAAGTTTACCAAAAAGATGATTATTGATACTAATGTTATGCTAGACCCAAGGAGTAAGCTAAATTATCATAGTTTTATTTATTCATTTAAATGTCATCGATTTTCTTGAGTTCCCTTATCCATCTATATATATATATATATATAATTACTTTATATATAATATATATACATACTTACTCTAAGCATAAACAAAAAAAAGTAATTTAAAATAACAATAGTGACTAACTTTTACAATTAATAATTTATTTCATATATGTAAATATTTAGTTTGAAAGGTCTCTTAAAGTGAGAGAGAGAATATTCTTTTTATTTATTTAAGAGGATAGGAATAAATGCCAAATCCAATACTTAAACTTTATTTTTTTCTTTATTACAAATTCTTATTTTAATGTAACATGTTTTTATTTTATCTAAAGTATGGGAGTATATTCTCTATCCCTTTATTAAGGAGATCTTAAATCTTGAGAGCCACATGGATAATCCTAAATGCTATGGTTTTAGAGATTTTTAGAGTGTTAAGAAATACATTATTATTATTTATTTAAATGATGCTATGCTTACTTTTTTGTTTTTGTTAAAGCCACGTAACCCACTTCCTAACTTTGGCATATCATTCTTTTAAGAGTTACTCAAATGTTTTATTTTCAAACAATAAAATGAAAGACTATACGTGCTAATTATTCTTAAGAATGCATATTACTAATTTTTTTTTTATCTAAGGGAGCACTTTATAGTAGCATACCCGATTTGATAGCCCTATTTCCCTTCTTCCACATAGTGAAATATGTATGCATATTGAACACAAAATCGTGTCCAAGATTTGGGCGATGTGGCAATGAATATGGGAAAGCGATTAAGCATAGGTTTATTTTTTTAGTGTAGACAACGTAAGTTTAAACAAGTTTAATTTATTTTGGCGTCCATTTCAAATGATGAGAGCCACTTTAATGCATAAATCAGAAGGATATTGTTGGATATCTCCCTCCCATTCTACCCTAATCTGTTACATTTTGAAACCCTAATATGGCAGTCTTTCCGCTTGCAAGAGATATAAGGAAAATGGAAGTTAAAAGTTGCAACCCTAAGATGTGTTCTCTTGATTTATCTCTCACACTCTCTTACTATGCAGAGGCAGCGGCAGCCAAGCCAACTGAGTGAAGGTCGAAGGGAGAGATGCAACTGCAAGCAGTAAGATTGGAGGCTGGATCGTTTTTTTTTTTGCTTTGTTGTGAAGGGGGAGATGATGCAGAACGTAAGCTGATATGTGTATAGGTCTATATATTTATATATTTTTAAATGAAGCTTTTAAAATTTCTGTGCATATTTATTTATTTATTTTCCATTGGTTAAGGTAATCCTTTTACAATTCTAAATCTGGGGAAATCTAAAACTGCAAAGTCCTAAATCAGAAATAGTAAATGAAATGATGCATTGACTATGCTAAGCTTAAGGAAGATTTTATTAGCAAGTTTTTCAGCATGAGGATGGCCCCTATCCCCACTGGATGTTTTTTATGTCATACAAGGTATATACTAGGATCGATATACTAAATCAAACGAATAGTCTAAAATCTAAAAGAAATCCTCAAGAGCTACTGTTTTATAACCTTTGTCATTTTGTTTTTGTTACTAATATTGGATTATTTTATGTGTTACGCTATCATAGACAGACTCATAGATTCATCTAACTCAACAAAACTCAATGACTTTCCTTTTATAATGAAAATACTGCTTCAACCAAAAATAACATCAAACATTTTAGAACCTTCACAGAGATTCAACATATGTGGGGCATGGGGTATAACATTTATGTGCATAGAAAACTACTATTCCCTTCCTATTGGTATATTGTGATTGAAGTAAGATGGGGTTTGATCTTTCCAATATTGTCTTTATCATGTTGCACTATATTGGATGTTTAGTGGGAGGTAATAAAATCATCATAGTCAGAAAGAACAAAAAAAAACAAACAAACAAACAAACAAAATAGAATGATGTTTATATTTCTTTATTTTCAATAGATTCATAATGAATAAATGCTTGCAACATAACTCGTATTTTACTTCAAAGTCATAATAACAAATTTATATTATGGTCATGTTCATAATGAATGAGTACTTGATGTAAAAGACATATTTTTCTCTAAAGCCAAAAGTCATATATATGAAACTTTACAGTAGAATAGTGTATTTCTCCTCTAACCATAAAATGTAAGTATTTCTTTTCTTTTCTACTTTCAAAATAGAATAAAAGTTGTTTTCTCAAAAAAATAAATCACATATACATTTATTTCTTTCATACAACAAGGAAATTTTTCTCTTCTCACACGTACAAAATATTCATTTGGAGCATACATAACCAGATTGTTTTCAACATACAAAACATGAGATTCTCTTTCCTTTCTTTCTTATTAAACTCATATCAAACTCAATACTCCACCAAGGTGGTTTACATATAGACACTTAACAACAGCCTTCCAATGCTATGGCATTCAACATCAAAATGGAAGATTTACTTTGACACAATAACACCATATTTATCCACAAGAAACATAGCTATTTCAATAACTCTTTAGCTTCTTCAAATCTGCAAAAAAGACAAAAAAAAAATCTCTAGAGGCCAATGGGGAGCTCACCTCCCAACCTTTGGTTGGAAAACCAACCTCCCCCGAGATAGGAGGCACCTTGGGAACCAGGTACAATCATGCAAGCTGAAATACATTAACACACAAGATACACAGAAAATTATTCACACCCACCCATGGAAATTTTCACATAACAAAGGGTTCATTACGAACCCAAAATGCGGAATGGAAGTGGACTACACACTCCATTTTGGGGACTCAAAAGTAAACACCATGAATAACATTCACCAAACCTTTCCACCTCTTCATTACAACCCTTCCTTCTCATCTCCTTATCCAGCCCAACCATCTTTCCCATTTCATAAAAAGATATGGGTACTCATACACTTTGTATTAACCGCTCCTTTTAAAGGAGGAATGACTAGCCCCCATGGAGGTTCCTACTCCAACCTTCCCCAAACTTGGGATACTCTTCCCAAATTTGGGTGAGCTTATCCCATTACAACCCTTTTTCCCAACATTCATACAAAGCAAAGAAAAAAAAAACAAAACAACACTTAAGAGAAAGAATTTTCAAATACACACTCACATGTACATAGTGCATACAAATTTAACAACATAAGAAGCAAAAGGGTTTGTCAATCCTAACTTAATCCAAGCTTTGGAAGCAAGTGATGAGGATGAGCATAACTCCACCTCCTCCAAGCTTGCTTTCCAACCTCCCCAAGCCAAATCCAAGATCTCCCCAAAATTTCAAGTCCAAAACCAAAGAATGCCAAAAGAGAATCCCCAAAACCCTTGTTCTTAGCTTTTCTTATAGAATTTCAAGTTTGAATTCCTTTGAATGGGGAAGTGACACTTGTCACTCACCCATTCACCCTCTCAAGCACATTCACCCATGTATGCTCTCATATGTGTGAGAACTTGGGGGACTCCCAAGACAACATAGAGAAGTTGGAGTGGAAAGGGACTAATCCCCCATCCCACTTCTCAAAACCTCATTTTCGCCAAACTTCTTTAAGGCCTCAAAAAGGGTGCCCAAACATGAAACTAACTCAAAATTATAGGCTGAAAAGGTACCTAACCCACAGGTACTTGACCTAGGGACCTTAAATCAATAAAAACACTTTAAAAACTCAACTTTTCAACCCTCAAAAAGTGCCCTAAAGACCAAATCCGAGTTTTTCCACTTGGGTAGACAACTCACCACTTAATGGATTGACATGGGAATTAAAACCAATTTACAAACATGCAAAAATACATCACAAAGAAAATTACATTACAAAATGGAACTATAGTCCCTTCATATGGACTATAGCTCGGCTTCACTGGTAAACTTACTCAGGGTTCCCAAAGGTTACCTCCAATTTCCATTGGCCATGGAAAATGTACCTGCACACTCAATGCACACGTTAATCCATCCAATAAATCATATATCAAAACATTTGAATCACCATTTCATATACACAAGCTTCCATCCAAGTAAATAATATATCAAAACAATTAAATCATCATTTCATATAATCAAGTTTCATACTTTTACATATCATATATATCTCATATCATAACTGGAACAAACACTAATCACATATCATATCCTATTCTTTTTACCTTAATCTTCACATATTTCATTTGTTCATCATTTCAAAATTCAAATTGAACAACCATAGTAACTATCATAAATTTAGGTCAACCATCATAACCATCTAATTAAGCATGGAACATCATAATCAAATCATCATAAGAACTCAAATGTCTAAATACCATAGTCAAGTCACCATAAGAACTCAAATGTCTAAGTATCATGTCATCAAGAGTATCTCTAAGCATAATCCATAACCACAACTCAAAATAGTCTAAATACTAGGTGTATTATAGGGGTAGGCCTCACAGACCAACCTAACCACAATAAAATGATAATAATTTTTTATAATATTTTATATATAAGTAGAGGACTCATGCCCCAATGTGATGAATATTTTTTTGTAATTTTTTTCAAAGTAAATAATTAATTATGAATTTTTTATTACAACTTTTAAAAAATATAAAAAATTGTATGTCTGACCACCTTAACTTGGTGAAAACTTCAAGAAATTCAATTTTTCCTTTTTCTATCCTATAGTATGCAAAGCATAGAATGTGACACATGTTTTGGATTCAAAAAATGTGATACTGTTTGAAAGTTATAGATGTTTTTCAATCATCCTATCAATTAGGACTTTAGTTGTAATTCGAATAGAGAATGAATAATAATTACTTATTAAATTCAAAGTAAAGCATAATTTATATTGGTGGAAAGTTGAGAATCTCCTTTAAAAACCCTTTTCGTTTCATCAATTTTGGGTAAAAAAGTAGCCGTTAGCCACATACCCATCATATTGCCACTTTTTGGCCCATCATGATCCTGCACATACCCAAATCTTTCATAAATTTTCCAATAGAAATCTCATCTTCTACATAGTTCAACCTTGTGGATTCTTTCCCAAAATTTGTTTGAAACTTTACATACTTGTACCTGTGTGAGTAAAATATGTGAATACATAATAAACCACACAATCAATGACACATTACATTATATAATTCACATAAAAATCTAATCAAATTAAAAAAAAAATAAACTCTCTAAAAATAGTACTTATTGCTTTCAATTTACTGCCTCTGTTAGGTCAGTATCCTTATTTCTTGAAGGAAATTTAGCCAAATTTCCATATGTTTCACAAATTCCTTTTATGCAGTTTATTTGAGGTCCATTTTCATGATCACATAACATATCCTTTATTAACAAACTTTCCTATTTAGGAGGTTTATTTTGAAAACTTCAACTTTCTTCTCTCATCTTTTGAAACACTTGATAGTATAGATCAAATTCAATATGATAACAGCAACAAGTTTCAAAAAACTTGTTTATCTTCACATAATATGGCTTTAACCTTTCAAACATTGTTTTTCCAAACTTTATATGAGGATATGTATCACAAAAGTTCATATACATCACAAGTTGTGTTTTTTCTAGCCAATGTATGATATGATTTTCATAAATACTAGGCCCAATCCTGTGTCTCATAACATCTTCAATCCTGTGTATTTGATGATGGACGAGTTTGATCATGCCAAAAACTTCAGATCAAGTTCCTAACAACATCTTCAATCCTATCAAAATAGGGAGCTCTACACAATTTCCCAATTTCCTTATGAACTCTCATCCAAAAGCTTTCTCTTTTTCTCATATTTCATTAGTGTGGTTCTACTATAACCAATTTCGGCCAAAAGTGTAGACATTTTTCTTTTTCTTGCTATATCTTGATTTATAATAGATGTCAACATGACCCTTCTTGTAGTGGCCTTCCACTGATCGAGATCCTTTCCCAATGGAATCTAAACTTCTTTTGACATTTTGAACAATATCCTTTTGTAATGCCATGTGTTTCTTCTTATTTGATGTTGAATGTGCACCCAACAATTGTAATGACTCTTTCAGCTCTTTACAAAGAAGTAAACATGATAATAATTGGGTTTTTCCAAGTGTTTCAAGATGATTGAAATGATCATTGATTATTCCATTTATAGATTTAGTCATTGACCTATTTCTCTTATTTGCAGGCTGTTTGGCATAACATTTTAGTTTCTCCATATCCATTTCAAGTAAATGATATAAATTTATATAAGAAATTTGTTTCCTCACCTTTTCAGCTAGTTTTATATGCTCATCCATACCAATAGAAGGAAATGATCCTGACCCTTCTCCAACATGCATTGTTTAACTTGGACCTCCTCCCTATCTTCAAGGTCCATGTGTTCTTTAGCGAAATCATTTGATCCATTATCTAGATTTGGCTTGACTTCAACATGAGAATTTCCTGCTTGTTGATCCCTTTCTACATGACACAAAATATAAGTGAGAGATGATGCTAGATATAAGTGAAGTTTATGTATGCAAGAAAACTAAGTGATAATACATGATGTTATAAGTGAGAGAAGTTTCAACTAGTTAAATTATATATGCTCATCCATACTAGTAGAAGGAAGTGATCCTAACCCTTCTCCAACAAGCATTGTTTGACCTTGGGTCTCCTCCCTATCTTCAAGTTCCATGTGTTCTTCAGTGGACTCATTTGATCCAATATCTAGATTTGGCTCGACTTCAACTTGAGAATTTCCTGCTTGTTGTTTGAATTTACATGCAAGAAAAGAAAGTGAGAGACTATGAGCTATTTAAGTGGAGTTGAAATAAATAAAATCAAATATTCTTGAACTTAAGAATTCCATCGAGAGAGAGAGAGAGAGAGAGAAGAAACAAGCATGTACCTTGTTTCTTTCTATGATAATTTTCCATGTTTTGTTCACACATCTTTTGTTCTTCTTTTGACAATTTTTGTTGAGACACATTTTTTCTTTTCCTTTCTTCTCCCATTTTTTTCTTCAAGTAAAGATGACTCAAAACAAATCCTCTACCAACTTAGTTAAATTATCCTCCAAAATTTTCCTTGATTGATAAAAATGAAAAATATTCTTCTCCAATATTTTCCTCCTTGATAAATGTACAAAAATATCTTCTCCAAAATATGTGCTCCAAGTGGTATAAATGTTAATTAATCTTGCAATTTGAGATGGAATAATGAAAAATAAGCTTGTATTTAAATGAATCAAGTGGTAATAAAACAGGTTATTTCATTGTGGAGTTTTTTGTTATTTAATGTATAGGTATGCAACATAGAGTAATTTTAGAATTTTGTTCCTTGTCAAAAGGATAATATTCCTCAAGCTTGATACCAAAGGTGCAAGATTATCTCAACCAATGAGATAACATAGTGTTTAATAAAGTGTATCTTAGATAAGTTATGCTCATTGCAAAATAAGGGAACAACCCAATATATAGTAGAGAAAAATTTTCATGGTCAATCTAGTTAACCAAACACACCTCAAGATGGTTCTAAATCAATAGTTGAGATATTTTCATTTGTAGGAGATGTAGAGAGGGTAGAACAATGATTTGAGCACACAGAGGTATGATTTGAATTGAATTTTCTTAATGTTTCAAAGAATTAAATTTTCCTATCCTAAGTTGAAACTAGAAAATTATGCATTGAATTTCTTTAAAAATCTATAATTTTATATCCAGTTGTAGGAAATCATGATCATGTTAAATAATGGTGTAGATTAAGAGATTATTTATGAAATAATTTAACATAAAATTTTATAACTTAGAGGGAAAGTGTTTGAAGGATGATATAATTATAAAAGGAATGTTCCTCTCTCTTCTTTATAATTATATTTTGTTCTCAACTCCTCAATGGTTCATGTTGCTTAATTCATTTTTAAAAAATATGAGTTTTGTGTACCACAAAGTGATGCACTTTATTTGTTCTTATTTTGTATCAATATTTTATTTTCATCATTTTTATCAAATTTTAAAACTAGTAGAATATGTGCATTAATAAATAGGCTTGTAAATACACTCATTTATAAAGTATCAATATTTTAATTGCTTGGGAGTAATTTATTTTATAATTTTTTACTGCTTACTATAAAATTCAAGGGGTGTGTGTGCAAAATATTTATTTTCATCAACATGAATGAACTTAATTATAAAGTGGCACTCGTTTCCTTATCTTTGGGAATATACGATCAAATGGGATGTTGTGATCAAATGAACTAACATAAAATTTCACAACTCTAGGGGATTCTATAATAACATTTGGGACCATTTTGATGGTCTTTATTTGTGGGTTCAATGTCAACAAAACTTATTTCAATTTGCATTATTGATTTTTGGATAAAATGAAATAGTCTTCTCCTAAAATTCTACTAGAGATAAGCATATATATCATATAAACATTTAAACATAAGCAAACACATGTAAATACATAAATAGATTCAATGTATAAACATAACATGTTATAAACAAAGAGGTCATCAAATAAGCAAATGTATGTTAGAAATAAAATGTATATCATATAAGAAAATGTAAGTTAGAGATCATCAAATAAGTCCTCTACAACAATAATCTCCACCATATGAACCAAACGGTTAAGTGACAAGTCAGCATATACACCCATTTGATTTGTCCCTTGTAATGCCATAAATGATGAGTGAGGACGACTATGCAAGTGAGATTGCATCGGTAATTATGAACCAAGACCAATAAACATCTCAGTAAAACCCATAGTCTATGCAGCCACCAAATGATCTATAGGTGGATCCTTACGTGCACTAGTGTTGGGCTAAGAGTGATGGGATCCTAGATGTGGACAAACTCCATCTGCCAAACAATCTATGACATCCTCTTGATCCCATAGTCTGATATGATGAAGGCATATGCCTCCAAGAGGTCCTTAGCCATTTAATGAAATCCTGCATGTCATGTCTCCTAAAAGTCTGTCGAGTTGTATGGGAGTAGGGATGCCTGCCACTGTATAAGGATCCATGCTAGTCCACTATGATGGAAATTTCATGGATCATGAATGTGTAGAAATCAAATACTGACCTACATGATCAGTAGATATCCTAGTGGTGGTAGCTGCAATGTCACCTACAGTGTCAATTGCTTCCTTTTGGGAAGCAACGACAACCTCATCTGCTAAGGGGGTTAGAGTTGGGGTGAGAGTAGGAGACCTATCACCAACCAATACCCTAAACACTAGGGTTGGTCTATCTGCTCACTGATAGGTGGCCCTATTAGCAATTGTGCCATGCTCCTGACCAAAATATGTTGGAAAGTCTAGGTAGTTGACTTTGAGGCCCAAATGGACCTTAGCATACAATTGCTAAACAAAATATAAGGGAATCTAGTCATTGTTTGGATATTGACTATGTGCTATGAGAAATTGTGGGTAGATCAATGGGCCATTGCTCGATCCACGCATCTGGTGAATCGGTATACCCTCACCTTACATACATTTTGATAAAATGGAAAACAAGTGTTTTTTATCATTTTTTTGGTCAAAGAATATTGTATTTTTTTAAAGGGAACCTCACCATGTACTTCTTCCTACATGCGGGAAAGGATGGCAACTACTCTATTAGGGGAATATGTGCTAGTATTTCCAAGTTCATCTCTTAGCTTTTCTAGACTATGTAATATTGATATGCATACTTTAGAATATATCCCTGGGTTTGCACCCTCTACTAATGAGCCTCTCAATTTCTTAATCTCATTAGTGGTATTTGCAAAAAAATATTTTGGAGGTGGAACATATACATTTTCCATGTTATAAATGTATGTACACCTAAAGGAGCATACCTTGGTAAATAATATATCTAGCTCTACGGAATAGAAATCTAAAATAGTTCTAATAATTCATCTAATTATCAATAATAGTTTCATACCATTAACAAAAAAACATTCAACATCTATCATAGTTTTTAATAATCAAAACATTCAAATTACTAGATTGCACACAAAACATAATCTAAAACAGATCTAAAATTTAAATTTACAAGTGTGAATTATAGTACAAAATGTGTCATTAAAGACTTAAAAAATATTGATAAAGGTTGCATCTAATATTTATTTCCTAGAACTAGTAATAAATGGAAAGCATCATTACTTAACATTGGTGCTCATGTAAAATCAATTTAGTCATTATTGAAGGTACAAATAAGAGAAGAAAATGAGAGAGATGATAAGCTTGTAAATATAATTTATAAATTATTGAAGCAATATTTTGATAAGGAGGAAACCAAAAAAATAGAAATAAACTTCCTCATATCCATAAAGAAAATATTTATCCCTTCCTCATATGAGAGGAGGAAGGGACATGCATATAATATTTATCATGAAAGTTACCATACAATGTACAAGAACATGATACTAAGGAATAAAGGTTTCTTATAACTACACAACAAACCTAGATGAACATTTAAGCCTGGTACAAAAAGAAAGAAATAATGAAAGAATAGGAAATGAAGTTTTAATCTTTGTAAATGTTTTTTCTATTACCTAAAACCTTCCACCAATATAAATTGAATTATTGATTATTCAAAATACTAAACTTTAAAAAATTGAAAATTGAATAAACATTAATACGGTCCTTCACTTTCACCTTATTGAATGATTAAATTGATCCCATAATTTAAGTTTTAGTGAATATAATGAGGTCACATCTCAAATCAACTATCAATTACAGGTCTATATTATCAACTTTTTGAGAAATTTTGTGATTTTGTAAATTAGTGACTTACGACAAGAATAAAAATGTCAAAAACTACTACTTAGGTGATACTATTTTCATGTATTTGTATTGAAAACCCATATTTCACCTAGAATAAGATCATTTGTATGGAATATTAGGTATCATAGATGAAGAAAATGTGATTTTTGTGTTTGGTCTCATCTACCATGGGTATCTTCAATTTTTTTGATCATTCCTCCTACTAACATTTTTTCTAATTTTATCTCAACTCTTGTTTTGAAATTGAGGTTTTAAGTTAATATTTTATTTTCCTTTATAGTTTGGATCCTTCTTTTAGTTCTTAATATTTATCTTTTTCTAGGCATTAATATTTTATTTTCCTTTATGGTTTGGATCGTTCTTTTATTTCTTAATATTTATCTTTTTCCATTTTAATTTAATGCTTGAATTTAGTTACAAATGCTCTACACACCTATTCCAAATATCCCATTTCATGAATTTTATGGGTTTACCTTATCTTACATGCCAACTTGTCACAATGTCCTCCTCTTGAAATTAAATTCCTACAAGAAATTAAGGAACTTGGGATACCCACCTCCCAATGGTCTTGGAATGGATGTGGGTTTAAATGGAGAAGGATTTCAAAAGGATCATGGTACTTGTGGACCCCTCAAAGGCATGATATATAACACATGAACTCTATTTATGAAATTTGGTCTTTAGTTGTTGGCTTCTAGTATGAATGTTATTTATAAGGTGGAATTCTTAGTTGAGACTAGATCAATCTTCCATTGTTAGTTTCTAGTGTGATAAAACAATATGAGCCAAGTATTAATTTAATGTTAATTCTTGAAAGATGGTATATATTATTCTCATCTTAATTCTCACACAAAGTTGTCTTAATCAATTTCTCATATGAGTTCCATATTTGTATTTTTTTCTTAATATAAAAACATATTTTATTTCATTAATTAACCTATCTATTCTATGTTACAAATGATGTGTTTATTTTAAACTAAAAGTATATAATTCAAAATTAACTAGTAATTCAAGATAGAGTACACACAATATTTAATTAAAATAAAATAATATTATTATTTCCATGAGAGTTATGTAGAATGGTAGCTTGATGTCTCGAAAATATTTCTTTGATGTACTAAATTTTTATCATTACATTATGAGTGAATCATCTCAATTATATAGCCAAGCTGTGATAAAAATTTTATAGATTGGAAAGCAAAATAATCAGACATTTATCATATTTTTATATGTATAAATTTTCTACCATCAAACTATTTATACTTATAGATTGTATAAAATTATAAATTTAATCATTATTCCTAATTTATTAAGAATCAATCTAATAAAGTTTGACTTCATATTGTATACTTGTTATAAACATCTCACTAATCCAACCATACATTTTATATATGTTAAAAAATATATAATAAAAAAATACTTCTAAATATGATAGTAAATCTAATCAAACATTACCCAAATGTAGGATAAAGACAATAATCTTAATCTATACCATTATTTTGAGTTTGGTTTAATAGAAATTGTAAAAATTTGTAATCCTAATAAAAAAATGAATAAACTAAGGATCATTTTAACAATGGTGAATTAGTTCCTAAGATTGGCCTAAAAAATTATAATATTCAGCATTTTCATCACAAATGATATATGAATTTACTAAGGATCATTTGATTATATATTTTCATAGATTTCAAATTTGAATATTTATTACTATAACATTCATTACAATTAGATTTTTAAATAATATTGTAATAGTATTATGTCTTTGAAATTTGTTATGTGGATTTTAATGTTGTTTTTTAAATTTAAGTTAAAGTAAGTAGAATCTAATGAGAAATAAGTTAAAAAAATTCAAGTAATTTATGTTTTCCTTAAAATTATGATTCTTGAGATTAAATAGATAATTGATTTTATTTTGATTTCAAAATTCAAAATAGTTTAAAATTATAGAACCATATTATCCTTTGATACAAAAAGCTATGTCAAGGATTATTTGTAACTTCCTCATAATTATGTTTCACATATTGAATATTTCAGGGAGGATTGTGTGGATGATTTGGAAGTTGAAGCAAAGATTAGTTGAGATGGACATTAAAATATAGGTTGGATATTTTGATCTATACTCCAAAATCCTAAGAATAGAGAAGATGGTGTGTCATATTTTAATAGAACTTATCTTCACTTCTTCTATTCAAATGTAGCCTCTCTAATAAATATATTGGATTGCAAAATAAGTAATAGATATATATGAACTTACTCCTAATCCTCCTCCATTTACCCCACCATTAGATATATGCATATTAGTATTCACCTACTCAAGTCTTATGAGACCCTAGGTGGCTTTGTGAATACATCAAAAATATTATGCATGATGTCTAAGATTTTAACTTTGATGGATAATTGATATATTCAAAGAATTTATAAAAGAAGTATATTCATATATATGTATTTTTTTTGTGTTTAAAATTAGTTAAAAAATTTCGTTGAGGGATTTATGCAAATGTGACATCTTAGAAAGATAATTTCATGTCATTTTGGTGTAGGTCATAACTTAACTTTTTGTTTATCATTTATGGGAATGACATCTTCAAGAAATGTATAGAAGGTCATAAATGACCCACTTTTTGAATTAAATTTAGTTATGAATTTGTATTTTTTTCGATGTGCATTTAGATTCAAACTTGGAGAGATATTTTACTGAGGAAATATCTAAGAGTTACCAAATTTTATAAGTTAAAACTTACCAAGTATTTACTCAAAATCCCTTTGTGGAATCTCTTCTTTTCTTTGAATAAATGGTTCAACATGTTAAAAATCCATTAGATCAAGCAATATATATTAGATTCAACTTATTTATCCAAAATGAAAGGTTAAGAAGAGGGGTTGCCTATTTTTCGATTTGATTATTAAATAATTTGAGGATCTTGAGAAGAGGCAAGTGAAAGAAACCAAGAGGGTTTGGATTGAGAAGGATTTGGTAAAGCTTTTGATAATATTGGAAAGGGTGTTCTATCAACATATCAAATCTCCTTGGATTTTAAATTTTACTTGAGATAGTTCTCTTGTGATATTTTATTCCTTTCCTAACTCTACCTTTCTTTAAAAATAATGATGTTATTATTTTTATGTTATTTTCATGTTTGTTAACTAATATGATTATCACAATTGAATGGAGCCTTAATATTTTTGGCTCATTTCCTCTTTGTGCATATTTATTCAAAATAATGGACAAGTCTTCTTTATGTTCTTTAAATGGTTTTTTTGACTTTATAGGGTCTTTCCTTTGGATTTAATATTTCTTTCCTTATCGAAGACCTTTATTTAGATCAAGAGAGATATTTTATGTATGTTTGAGGAAGCCATATTTGTAACTAACAAGTTCTTCAATGTTGCCATAAATTAATCTTGAGTGTGTATGTGTATGGATCCATTTTTGAGGAAGTTTAACAATAATTTAGGGATGAATATGCCAAAAGTAAAGAGTTGGGGAATATTATCAAAATCTCAATGTGAAGTGAAAAATAAAAATAAACTAACAATTAACACTAATCTCCTAACAACTAGAAACTAAACTCTAAATTTTGACTTTTATATATTGCATGGGATATAAACTAATGGTATTGATAGATCTAGGAAAACTCATAATTTCATCAACAAGAAGCAAGTTTGTCATTTGAATTATATTATTCCACTATTGAAAATGTGTTTGTTGAAAAGGATTTAGAAACTTTCAAGAAAATGCAATTGGCAATTGTAAAGCCAAATTTTGCAAAGAAAATTTTGGTTTGTTTAAAAGGCTTTAGAAACATTCAAGCAAATGCAATTGGTAGCTGTAAAGCCATATTTTGGAGCAAATGAGTTTGTTTAAAAGGCTTTAGAAACTTTCAAGAAAATGCAATTGGTAGCTCTAAAGCCAAATTTTAGAGCAAATGGGTTTGTTTAAAAGGATTTAGAAACTTTCAAGCAAATGCAATTGGCAGCTATAAAGCCAAATTTTGCAAAATGGGTTTGTTTAAAAGACTTTAAAAACTTTAAAGCAAATGCAATTGGTAGTTGTAAAGCCAAATTGTAGAGAAAATGGCTTTGTTGAAAAGGCTTTAGAAACTTTCAAGCAAACACAATTGATAGTTGTAAAGCCAAATTCCACAACCTCCACAAACTTCACCCTCTATGCACCAAAATGGGAGCTTCAAAATAGGGTTTATTAAATTTCTTTGGGAGCTATGAAACTAGGTATATTAAATTTGTTTCATTTAAAAGGAAACCCACATGATAAATTTGGTCTCATGGAATGCTATGATAAAATGATACACACAAAATGGATTTATTTTATCACATTGAGGGCTTAGAAATTTTCAAACAAATGCAATTCGAAATCAATGAATTCTAGCAAAGATAACCAACCTAGTGCACTATGGAGGTCGAGGTTGATATACTATGGCAAGGTGGTGCACGTTGAAGCTTCATTGGGCTAGGATTTTTCCATTTTCTATTTGTTCACATGCTCTATTCAGTTCACATTAGCCACAAGTAGAGGAAAAAATGTCAGCATTCAAAAATGATAGGAAAGTTTTTTTAAAATTCCTAATTCAAGGGGTTTGATCGAACCCCAATTTGTTTGAACCTTAAAATATTATTTTGTCATTGAATTGTGAGGGGTTCACTCAAACTGGTAGATCACTCAAACCCTATGGTTCAACCGAACCTCTTAAAGGGTTTGCTCAAACATGCTAGTTCAAGTGAACCCCCTTACCTAGTGCAAACACAAAAAAGTGAATTGTCCTTCCTCCATCAGGGTATGTGCAAGATCATCATGGAAAAAATAGGCCCTTACGTGCCAAAAAAATAAGAAAAATCAAAGTTAGGAAACTTGATGTAAAAATTTCAATAAGTTATCTATATTATTTCAAAAATATGTAAGAATAGAATATGTAGCAAATTCAATGTAGTTTCTAAACTACTAGGTTTTTAAAATTTATTTGGTGAAAATTTGAAATTTCAATGCAATGGTACTTAAATTTTAGGAAAAAATAAGTAGGTGTCCGTTTGACCACCTAACCATAATAAAATGATAAAAAAAAAAATTATAAGATTTTAGATATAAGTAGAGGACTCATGCCCGATGTGATGCATATTTTTGTAATTTTTTTCCAAGCAAATAATTAATTATGAATTTTTATTACAAATTTTTAAAAAATATAAAAACTCAGATGTATTACACCTAACTTGGTCAAAACTTCATGAAATTCAATTTTTATTTTTTAATTCTATAGTATGCAAAGCATAGAATGTGATGCATATTTTGGATTCAAAAAATGCTATACCATTTGAAAGCTATAAATGTTTTTCAATCAACCTATCAATCAAGACTTTAGTCATAATTTCAATAGAAATTGAATAATAATTACTTATTAAATTCAAAGTAAAGTATAATTTATATCGATGAAAAGTTGAGAATCTCCTTTAAAAACCATTTTTGTTTCATCAATTTTGGGTAAAAAAATAGTCATCAGCCACGTACCCATCATATTGCCACTTTTTGGCCCATCATGATCCTAAACATACCCATCAAATTGTAAACCACTATTGTGGCTTCACCCATATATATAAACAAATAGAGAAATTGTATAACACAGACAATAATAACACTTAAGAGCCACTAAACTAATATAGACAAAATTTAATTGAAGAACAAACAAAGCATACATCTAATCAGGTTGAATGTACCTATGCATATATGTATATGCATATGCATATTCTTATGTATATACATGTATGCATATCTATAAGTAAATGTATCTTTGCATATGCAATATATTTTTGGTTGAGAGTGTAATGAATGGAAGGTACAGTGCATTTTTTTCCCTTAGAGAGTGCAATGTTGATTTAGCTTATGTGTATGCATTGTTCCTTCCCTCGTTGTACCCTCTCTCTAAAAGAGTTTCACTTCTTTAATGGGATATGCATAAATACACATACATATGCATATTCATATATGTATATACATATGCATATGCATATTTATATACATATATGCATACACATGTCAAACAATGCTACAAAGTGTAACAACAAATTCACAGTTCTAAGATTGAGTGTAATTGATGAACAAACTAACCATGCATCCGAAAAAGGACCAATACAATTATCCGTAGCCAAAAGGAAGCAAACAACACACCTTCAAGACTAATTCTTGAGGGTTGTCCAATAGCCTAGGGAGAGCTAGAGTCTGTTATGTGGAACTGAGAAAAATAATATTATGAAGAACACTTTGTTATGGTGAACTTCAAACAAATGTGGAAGAACAAGTATCATGATACATATTGATATAAGACATATAATATGTTCCATACAAACAAAATAAACACAACAATTAACACTTTATTATAAGCAGCTTCAAATAGATCAAGGAAAAATAAATCCACAAAACATATTGGTGCAAGACAAGCATACTATGAAATAGTTGTAAGAGATGTTAGAAAAACACTTAAGGAGCAGACGTAACTAATAGATGAATGGAAAAAGAATATCATGAAAAAACATGGAGAATTGAAGAGGGCAATAACGTATACAAAATGCTATGAAACCAACACCACAGTGGCTATTTCAACAATGAAACTTAATCAAAGTATACTTTACCACACTCAACATTGAATATTACATTTACTTCATCTGCCCACATTTACTTCACCTTCCCCCATCATACAACAACAATAGAATGCATTAAAGCTCGCACGAGCAAACACTTACCATTCAACTTCTGTGTATTGAAGACACCAACTCCACCACCCCCAATCCACATAATTACCAAGCTCCACGTTGCCACAAAAAAATCAATGAAGTCACCACCAAATATGACATCTCTGATGCTGGAAAATCCAATTCACGGATGGGTTGACGAAAATTCAAATGGAAACTTCAAACAAATAGCCTGTTGGTCGGGACATCTCTGATGCCACCTATGATTCTTAAATGTTTCTCTAATATTTATTTTACAATTTCCCTATATGGTCTATAATATTCAGTGGGAAATAATGTAGCTTGAATTTTGAATTGACAAGCCAACTGTTACATAGAATTTGTTGTTACACCTTGTCTAAATAGTGATAGAATTTTTGGTAAGCAGGAATATGTTGCAAACTCAAATCTATACATGCATTTCGCTGACCTATTAGAAAAAGTATTAACAATCAGAGGAAAATGAGAGATGTTTCAAAACCCACATTAAATAGAATGTTAAAATATGGAGAATAGAACAAGAAAAGTATGAAAATGAACAGTTTGGTATTGATCCAAAATGCAGAAGGGATCTATGACAAACATTGCTAAGTGATTATGCACAAAGGTGAACATACATTAACCAATGGAGTAACAGGAACAATATATAGAGAGAATGATAACACCCAACAAAGAGAGAGAAGGAGACACAAATTTGATTACGAAGTTCGTCCGAGTGGACTACGTCTCTAGGTCTAGCTCAACTGAGTGACCAATCTATTAGAATGCTCTGAATTAGTAGTACAATCTCCAAAGGAGCCTCTTGCAACACTTCTTTACAAAGAACTGTAGCCTCTCCACAAAGTCCTAAAAAGTATCTCACTCAAATCACCTCACAAAAGCTCTCAAAGCTAAGGACGATTTACCAAGAGTGATAACACTGACTCTATCCTAAAAGGACCTACTACAGACTCAAAACAATATGCCTCTCAAAATTCTCCCTCAGAAATGCTTACAAGCAAGGAGAAGAGAGAAAGAATGGGATGGAGAGTTGGATTAACTCTGAAAGTGATGATTTTCAAAGGCCTCCTAGCTCCCCTTTTATACATGGGAGTTTTCCATTTAGGCCACAACAACCAAATATTACAAAATCCCCCACTTTTACATATAAAAAAAATAAAATCCCCTCATTAGGAATAAAAAATAAAAAAACCCCTTAATTCATCAATTTCAGGCTTTGGTTGTTTTGGGGTTTTTGTTTTTATTTAATTTCAATCCATATAATAGCCATTAAAAGGCTATTTGATAGGGAATCAGACTTAACAAACCATTAAATATAAGCAATCCCACTTACATTCTTGAAATCATTGGCAGTGTAGTGGTGATTAAGGATTTTGTTTCCCGACTGATGCAGGGTTCAACTCATGTCAGCTTCCCTTTATCCATCAATTCCAAATAGGTTCATAACAAAATCAACCTATCACCAACATAGTTTAAAATGCATTTTGAGGCACACCAGTCAGGTGGGTGACTCATAGTGGAGAGGTTGGGGATTCAACCCATGGCCATGTACTTTTGGTAAAAATTTCAACCATCGACTAGAGGGGAGAAGACATGGAGTTCCACATGGCATGCTGACATGCTGCCATGTGTCATGATTTGATTCACTAAAAAAGACAACTCATCATCACGTCATCATGCCAACTCAATATGGATGCCACATGTTGAATTCCAATTCACCGAAAATGTTGACTATGTTGGATGCCATGTAGACCAAGACACGTCATCATGCCACGCCAACTATACAGATGACACATGTCCACACCCTATTTGTTGAACATGCTAACATCATCCAATGATTGTACTACCACATCACTATACAGTTGCTATGTGTCAAGACTTGATTGGTCCATGCCAGCATCCGTACGATGACTCATCTTCTAGGTCAGCATGATGATGTCATACTAACGTCAACATTGTACCTTTAGGTCAACCCAGTCAACCACGATCTTTGACCTTCCATATCTCGCACATACGAGCTCTAATTTTCTTGAAACAAGTGTTGTTGGGATTGTGATGAGGAGACCTTCATTTTGATGCCATTTTTTTCCAAATTATGTGATGATCAAAATTTTTTTTCCTTCTAATGGCTCCTAGCCTAGGGTTGACCAAATTTTGACCGATCATAACTTGAGCATACAGACTCTTTTTGAGGCCATTCAAGTTGTGTTGGAATCAAGATTTTGACCTCTACGCCATGGCATCTCTTCTGAGGGTAGTTGGAACACTTCAATTTTTAGGTTTTGGAGATCCTCCTAGATAAAACCTCCCCACTAAAGAACTTTTGGTCCCCAAAAGTTTATAGCTCCTTCAAATCATCTCCCATTTTGGATCTTTCCACTCACCAAGGTCTCAACACCAGGACATACATACTACCACATCTACCTGCTAAGGTCTTACACTTCGGCAATGTACTATCAGCAAGAGCTTCCCTATTCGCACATCTGCCCTCTATAGGGGTCTTACATTTCGACAATGCAGGACTTCACAGCTCATCACGATGCAGTTCAAAATGGAACTTAGGATACCCAAATCAAGAATAAAATTGAGTATGGTAAACTTTTCTCTCAGTGCTTCTCACAGGGTAGTTCACATTCTACATGTCTCACCATCTTTTCTGGCACACTTCTATTACTTCTCCAACTACTCGAGCATGGTATCTGTGCCTCAGCCTAAAATATTCCTTCACCTTTGTACTTCGAAATAGCTGATTCAAGGCTCCACCACATAGCTCGGGTCCTATTCATTTGAAGCAACAATGTCATCGATAAAATTCCTAAAGAACTAAGTTTGGACTTATCCTCAAAATGACCTCAACTGAGTCTTCAAGCTGAGAAAATACAAGGTCACTATTGACCATTCTCGGCAACTCTTTGTTTGAAAGTGCTCTTCAAAAAAAGCTTGACACTTGAGATCTGTAGGTACAATTCCTTAAAAAAAACCTACAATAAGAAGTTATAAAGTATTCTCCTTTTTTATTACAAGAGATGTGGCTTCAAGATCCTTACAAAATCTCAACCTCAAGAGAAATACAACTTCATAAAAAAACTGTTACAAACAATTTTATTCAAAGTTTCATACTCCAAACCATACTATTCTACTATCAACATACATATTACAACACTATAAAAAAAGGTAACATACACAAATTTGACACAACTAGTTAGAGGCAAATCATTCCCAGCTCTTACGGGGCTTTTCGAAGGAACTTTCTTTCTTTGGTTGTTCAGTCTTTTGCTGAGTTTCCTCTTGGATTACCTCATGGATCGTAGCAATCATTGGCTTCACCTTTGTCTCAACAACTTCCTGTTGGTCAAGCTCCACAACCACCAACCTCTAATGAAATTCTGGATGTAGTTTCCAGTGTTTCTCATCCCAATGCCCACTGATTTTGTAGTGGGTGCAGTAGTTATGAGTTTTGGATAATTCTCTAGTTACTTCACAACCCAATCCTTGATATCAAGGTATTTTCTTGCCCTCAATAGGATTTACAATGCCTTGAGTAGAGGTGCCAAAGCCTTTGCAACCATAGCCCATTTTGGAAAGCAGCTTCTATCCAATGCCTTTAGTGTGCTTCTCGAAGTGTCCAAAAGAGTTCTGCTCATCCTCCATTTGCTTCTTCTGGTCTATTGTAGAAGATGCCACCTAATAACTACTATCACTATTAGGCATGTTGATACTCTTCAAATACTCCATCTATTTGCAGTAAGCACATTATATTGCACCAAGTGGATTAGCCCAGTCATGACCACAAGCCAATTTTGACTTAGGACTTCCTACAACAGACTTCACTGTTGAAGTTGCTTCTAGACTATCAGGTGAGATACGCAAGGAGTATGAGGAAGAAGTTTCCTCATAATGTGGACAGAAGACACATATGTGCACACTCCCTGATACAAGAGGACTTCTCCTATTCGGCTCCTCCAAGACCTCATGCAATAACACTTGTAGTCTTTCATTCTCCATGTTGGATTCTTCAAGAAACCACTTGAGTTTTGTATTCTCTATTTGTAGGTGTTGATTGGCTTCCTCTGAATCTTGCATCCTATCATTCCTCTCTCAATGGTCTCGATAGAGTTCTTCAAACATGCCTTTCATTAACATGAACTCATCTAACATGGATGCGGTCAATGTCAACCCTAAAGATTCACCCCTCACTAATGCCATCTCTACTCCAAACTCCAAATGTCCACTTGTAGTAAACTGACTCACAATCACTCCTGCAAAACCAGCCAAACTAGGATCTAATACCACTTGATCCAAAATGTGGAATGGATCTATGACAAATGTTGCTAAATGATTATGCACAAAGGTGAAAAGACACTAACCAATAGGAGTAATAGGAACAATACATAGAGAGAATGATTAACACCAAGCAAAGAGAGAGAAGAAGACACAAATTTGATTATGAAGTTCATCTGAGTGGACTACATCTCTGGGTCTAGCTCAACTGAGTGACCAATCTATTAGAATGCTCTAAATTAGCAATACAATCTCCAAAGGAGCCTCTTGCAACACTGCTTGACAAAGAACTGTAGCCTATACACAAAGTCCTAAAAAGTATCTCACACAAATCACCACACAAAAGCTCTCAAAGCTAAGGATGATTTACCAAGAGTGATAACACAGAATCTACCCTGAAAAGATCTACTACAGACTCAAAATAATATCCCTCTCAAAATTCTCCCTCAAAAATTCTTACAAGCAAGGAGAAGAGAGAAAGAATGGGATGGAGAGTTGGATTAACTCTGAAAGTGATGATTTTCAAAGGTCTCCTAGCTCCCCTTTTATACGTGGGAGTTTTCCATTTAGGCCAAACCCCTTAATTAATCAACATATTAGGAAAAACCAATAAAAAAACCCCTTAATTAATCAATTTTGGGCTTTGGTTGTTTTAGGGTTTTTGCTTTTATTTAATCTCAATCCATATAATAGCCATTAAAATGATATCTAATAGGGAATCAGGCTTAGGAAACCATTAAATATAACCAAGCCCACTTACATTCTCGAAATCGTCAGCGGTGTAGTGGTGATTAAGGATTTTGTTTCTTGGTCGGTGCAGGGTTCAACTCCTACCAGCTTCCCTTTATCCATCGATTCCAAACAAGTTCATAACAAAATCAACTTATCACCAATATAGATTAAAGTGAATTCTAAGGTGCAATGGCTGAGCAGATGATTCATAGCAAAGAGTTAGGGGTTCAACCCCCGGCCATGTATTTTTGGTAAAAATTTCAACCACTGACTAGAGGGGAGAAGATATGGAGTGCCACATGGTGTGCTAATGTGCCACCACGTGTCACAATCTGATTCGCTGAAAAGGATAGCTCATCACCACATCATAATGCCAACTCAATATGGATGCCACATGTCAAATTCCAATTCGCCATAAATGTTGACTATGTTGGATGCCATGTAGACAGAGACACATCATCATGCCACACCAACTATATGGATGACACGTGTTGACACCCTGTTTGTTGAACATGCTGACGTCATCCAATCACTATACTACCACATCACTGTACAACTGCTATGTGTCAAGACTTGATTGGTCCACGTCACCATCAGTATGATGACTCATCTCCCAAGTTAGCACGATGACATCATATGGACATCAGCGATGTACATTGAATTCAACCCAGCCAACCACGAACTTTGACCTTCCATATCTTGCACATACGAGCTCTGATTTGCACAAAATGAACATTTTTAGGATCGTGATGAGCAGACCTTCATTTTGATGTCATTTTCATCAAATTATGTGATGGTAAAATTCTCTACCCTCTGATGGGCTCCTAGTCTAGGGTTGACTAAACTTTGACCGATCATAACTTGACCATATGGACTCCTTTTGAGCCTGTTCAAGTTGTGTTGTAATCAAGATTCTGACCTCTATGCCATGGCATCACTTTTGGGAGTAACTGGAACACTTCAATTTTTAGGTTCTAGAGATCCTCCTGGATTAGGTATGGGGAACTAGAAAAAAGAATATCATGAAGAACAATTTGTTATGGGGAAGTTCAAATAGTTGAAAAAAAAAACAATATCATAAAACATATTGATAGTTCAAAAAAAGAAAAATTGGAAAAGACCTATTAGGAAAACACTTAAGAATTAGAGGAAAATGATAGATATTCTCAAACCCACATTAAATAGAACTTTAAGATATGGAGAATAAAAGAGGAAAACTACGATAATGAACAATTTGTTATGGGGAACTAAAAACAAGGATATCATGATGAATAGTTTGTTGTGGGGAAATTGAAATAGATGAGGGAAAAAGAATATAATGAAACTTATTGATATAAGACATCATCATCCCATGCAATTAGCAAGCTCCACCAGCTACATAAATAGACATGAGTAGTCTGTTCTAGGGAACTTCAAGCAGATCAAGGAAAAAGAATATTATGAAACATATTGATACAAGGTTCAAGCTATGTTTGTTGTTAATAAATATTGAAGAGAAGTAGAGAAATTGTATAAGAGGTGTTAGAATAACAATTATTTGCTACAAGTCATTTTACATGGGTATTTTGCATAAATGATTTGTTTATAATATTTAATGCCAAGCAATGTAGCTCAAATTTACAATTAAGTATGTGGTGTTATATGTATTTTGCATATATTATTGCATCATATAATTTTTTTCATATCCTAAAGAAAATATCATGAATAAATATGGAGAATAGAAGGAGAAAACTATGACAATCAAAATTTTGTTATGGGAAACTGGGAAAAAGAATCTCATGAAGAACAGCTTGTCACAGGGAACTTAAAGACATAAGAAAAAAAGAATATCATGAAACATATGAATACAAGATAGATGAATGGAAAGCCACATTAAATAGAACTCCTAAAGCCAATAGGTAGCAATAATTTTTGCAAAATGAATGTAACCCCATAGACTTTATTGAAAATTTGACCTATTACCTAGCACTAAATATTGTAGGAAAATAAATAAATTATAAAAGAGCTATTAGAATAACACCTAACAGCCACTAAACTAATTTTATCTCCAATATGCTTATGCTTTCATACTAACCCTCTATATATATATATATATATATATATATGCAATTACTCCTATGTTAATGTGCAATGATTCCTATGTTAATGGGTATAACGGAAAAGATGCACATAGATAACTTAAACAATAAACCAAGGGCAATAAAATTACTAACCCTAACCATATTTTCTGATGAAAAAAAGAAGATTTAACTACAATTTCTCCTATGGTAATGTTTATAACACCAAAGATACACAGATATAACTACAAACAATAAATGAGGGCCAAAAAAATTACTAACCCTAACCATATTTTTTTGAAAAAATAAAGAATATTTAATTGCAATTTCTCCACCCGTAAAGAGTGATAATCTCTTTGAAGTCTCCAAAATGGGTATAATGCCAAAGATAGAAACATATAATAAGAAGACATTAACAATAATTTAATCATCTATACAAAACACCCATGTAAAATGACTTATAGATTCCAAAGAACAATAATTCTTCAATCTATTTATCATGACATGGACCTTACTCCTTGAACAAAGAATGTTCCTAAACATCAATCATTGGTCAATAAGGATTGGGAAAAAATTATGAATTTTCCTTTGAATAGATCATGAAATAAGAATATCATGAATAAAATATGCAAAATGGAACAGGAAAACTACGATAATTAAGAGTTTGTTATCAGCAACTAGAAAAAAAATATCATGAAGAATAGTTTGCTACGGGATGTATCAAACACACGAGGAAAAAAGAATATCATGAAACATACTCATACAACACAGATGAACACAAAGCCACATTAAATAAAACTCCTAAAGCTAATAGGTAGCAATAATCTGTGTAAAATGAGTATAAGCCCACAGACTTCATTGAAAATTCAAGCTACATCACCTGGTAGTAAATATTATAGACAAATAGAGAAATTGTAAAAGAGCTATTAGAATAACATTGAACAACCAAAAATTACTAACCCTAACCATATGTTTTTGATGAAATAAAGAATATTTAACTACAATTTCTCCTCCCGTAAAGAGAAATAATCTTTTTGAAGTCTCCAAAATGGGCATAATGCCAAAGATAGAAACATATAACAAGAAGACATTAACAATAAATTAATCATCTATGCAAAACACCCATGTAAAAATGAGTATAACCCCACAGACTTCATTGAAAATTTGAGCTACATCACCTGGCACTAAATATTATAGACAAATAGAGAAATTATAAAAGAGCTATTAGAATAACACTTAATAGCCACCAAACTAATTTTATCAAGCCAATATGTTTATGCTTTCATACTGAAACAAAAAATAGAGGGCGATAAAATTACTAACCCTAACCATATTTTTTGACGAAAGAAAGAAGATTTAACTACAATTGCTCCTATGGTAATGGGTGCAATCCCAAAGATATACACAGACAATTACAAACAATAAATGAAAGATGCATAGAGATAACTAAAACAATAAACCAAGGGTGAAAAAACAATTTCTCCTATCTTAGTCTACAATTGCTCCTATGTTAATGGGTATAATGCCAAAGATGCACAGAGATAACTAAAACAATAAAACAATGGTGAAAAAATTACTAACCCTAACCATATTTTTTGATGAAAGAAAGAAGATTTGACTACAATTACTCCATCCATACGGACTGATAATCTCTTTCAAATCTCCAAAATAGGTATAATGAAAAAAGATAGAAACATATTACAAGAAGACATGAACAATAAATTAATCATCTATTCAAAATACCCATGTAAAACAACTTATAGATTCCAAAGAACAATAGTTTTCAATCTGGCATAAAACGGTTCAAAAGTCGTCAGTTTTTGGAATAGTTTGCTATCAAACCAGCCACGGAGCCGAAGGTGATGATTTTTACAATAGTTTACTATGAAACCAACACCACAATGTCTTTTTTGACAATGGAACTTGATCAAAGTATACTTTCCCACACTGTAACATTCAATATTGCATTTACTTCATCCGCCCCCATCATACAACAATGACATAATGCATTAAACCTCATGTGAGCAAACACATACCATTCAATTTCCATGTATTGAGGACACCAACTCCACCACCACCATCCCATGTAATTACCAAGCTCTGCGTGGCCACAAAAAAAACTCAGTCAAGTCACCACCAACCGACACATCTCCAATGAAAACAAATCCAATTCACTATTGGGTTGATGAAAATCCTTGCAAAAACTTCAAACAAATAGCCTATCAGCTAATAACCCATCCCAAACTTCAACTACTAGAATATGCATCAAATAACTTAAATGCATTACCTTATATGTGAAATCAGCCCATAAGTGGGTAAGGGCAAGGTCATATTGCTTGGAGGGTAAAAATTATTTATAATTCCAAGCCTCATCAATGTATTGAAGAATTATAAGAGACTCACATATAGGTTGTCCATTGTGGATCAAGACAAGAATTTTCTCATCTATAGGATTCATTTGTAGGAGGTCACTCTTATTGAAGGACAAGTCCTCTTCTTGATATTCATATTTGATGCCTTTCTCTTCTAGACCAATCAAGGCACACATGCCAAAGGGATTGACCCATGTGCTGAGTACCTTCACTTGCTCCATATCAAACAAACCCAAAACCCAAATTTCACACTATATTAGATAATATCACACAAAACTAAAATTTACTTAGTCATAGATAATCACACACAAAACCATAAGTACAAACAACTATAGTTTTTTTTGTTGATCTTATAATGAAATGGAATGGAGTGTAGGAAGATATATATAAGAAATCCAATGTCGATAAATTTAGAGGAAATGAATTATGAGCCATGCGCTAGATTTCTAGAAAGTTCATTGCAAAGTGGAATAGGGTAAGGCACATGGACTACCATTAAGATACATATGTAGAAGAACCTTCATTAGAGTCCAAGTCACAATTTTTCACTATTGTTAGTGCAATTCGTGTTGGTGTAGGCCCTTACCTAGCAAGATCGTGGATATTTTAGTCTATTGAAAGGAAAAAGGGTCAAATTCGAAAGGTATTGAAGAATATTATCATGTCTTTTAACTAATGGTCAAATGATTAGTAGTAATTTTATATCTTAGATTGAAAATAAATATGTATTCTATTTTTAGTGGTTAGAATTGATTTTTGATTATTAAAAATTCAATTTTGTATAAGATTAGTGATATCATGTTTAGTTAGACATATATTACTTATCATACATTTCTAAAGGGTGTGGCCCACATCAATGATGTTAGAGACTTCAATACGATTGAAAACGTAATCAAAAGAGAATAGAGATGTCTAGACATTTATTATTGTAATGGTGAAAAATGCATAGCCTCCACTTGTATTCATTTGTTTACACTTACTTTGACTTATATTTAATATACATTTGATTATTGTGTAAAGTAATATGTTTTACTTAAAAGTTGAATATGAATTTTTTTTTGTACATCTTAAAAGATCATATCTAATTTATAATTTTTCATTCAATCATTATTCTCATTTTCTTCTACAACATAAAAAATGAAATTGGATAATTTTAAGGGGCATATATTTTACCCCCAAACATGCATATTAAAATTTAATTATGGATCCTAATTGATTTCATTCTAATTAGTTGTTATGGGCCATGTTAAGCATGAAAATATTCAAATTCCACATTAAGTGTTGTATACAATCATTAAATTATCATATAGGATCTAGGAATTATAAGGAATCATCTAATAAAAGAGAAAAACATAGTACATTAGCACTTAGCATTAACATGACATTTGTAGTTACACATGACTAGGCATACTACATGATTTCTTGGAATGCCTACCTTTCAACTCCTACATTCACCCATCGCTTCACCATTTTTTTTGTTCTCTCTACCTCACGCCATTCTCTGCACTCTTCTCTTGTTTGTGTGCTATTCCCCTTGCCTTTTTTATTTCTAAGGAAAATCTTCATAGGTCCTTCCCACTTCTCTTCTTGACTTCTTCTACTCTTCTAGTTTTTTTTCATCTCCTATGTTCTCTATTATTTCTCTTGTATTCCTTGAAATTCACATATTACTTCAATCACAGCTTGGTGTGCAATGGGTATGCTGAAGAGGTGTGGAAGGTTATTTAGGGAAAAAAATATTCTATTTTTTTATATATTTGTGTAGTACATGAGGTTAATTGGTAATCCATTCAACAAATTATGTTGTTTGTGCAACAATGGTCTCAAAAGAGAAGTGGGCTTTAAATCCACTTTGTATCTAGTCACAGTAATTTTATATATTGTGTAATATTTAAAATTTAGTCTCTTAAGTGTGACATCCTTAGAATGAAGAAAAAATATAAAAAAATTGTTATATATAAGAAATAGTCCTTCTCTTGCTCCATTCCATGTTCCTTTCTTACTCTTATAATATCCTTCTCTCTCCTCTCATATATAATGGGTGATTAATCTTAATGTATATTTATAACATGTGTAGACCATTTGATTTCACTTTTAGTAGTGCAAGCTTCATTTTTTGATGTCTTCCTACCTAAAAATTGATCAGAAATGTCCATAGCATATGGCATTTAAAGTTTGTAGGAATATGAGCATAACCACATCGAGATGCATGGACCAACTAGTAGTTGTTACATCAACAAGGAAGTTGACATAGGTTGACACCTACTATGGTGGCTATATGTTTGATAAATTTTGGACCAATGGTAATAGTTTTAATGGAATGTTGAATTATTTATAATAAAAATGTATGTCTTGATTTTTTTAATTTTTGAGTCACATATGCAATATCCATTAGTTCCTTTATTCCCTTATCCTTCTCAACTGAAGGACTAAAAAATTAAGCAAAGGATTATTACATAACCACTTGGAAAGATGGAGCCAATAACAACAAAATTATCTAGAAATACCACTTTTATCAATGGTTTCATTACTAAGTGTACTTTCCTTTTAGTGTAATGTAGATTGATGGGATTCAATGAGAGTTACTCTTAAATAATTTTGACTGTTTTGTATATATTAGTAGAATGAATTGTAACATCAATTAACAAAAAATGAATAAAACTATTGGTTTTTTATTGCAACTTCTTAGTAGTTGTGTGTTTCTTCTATTCAATTCTTTTTACTATTATTCTTTTGTACCTATCCTTGTGTTTACTTGTAGTAATCTTGAAGTCTCATTAAACTTATAATTTTAAAAGGAGGGAATTCATGTATTACACTTGGATTTATATGTTAAATTGTTAGATTTTTGTGAATTAGTGTCATAGTCAAGCCATCGTGAAGTTGAGACAAAAGTTGAACCTAAGCTCCCTACAATAGGTGAACCTAGTTCCTCTTTAAGCAAGAAAACACTCAACCATTCTATGTTAACAAAGTAACGGAAACTCCTATCAACCTAGAAGATAAATATGGAAAATGCTTTACAATCTTGAGTAATAAATGATGTGACATAACAAGTGAACATGAAATTCATCAACTCCTAGAGCAAATACCAATTGAAAATACAAAAGGGTTTGGATATCAAGATCCTCCTCCTAATATGAACATCCCCCTTCCTAATGAACAACCAATGATTTGTAACAATGATAAGGATTAAAGGATGGTCTTAGGTCCTCTTCCTCCATATTCAATTCAAGGAGCTAGTGAATGTAGCAAGCATAAAAGGCCTTACAAACTCAAGAAACTTCAATTCCCTTATCCACCAACTAACATTGAAAGGAATTTGCAGATACTCCTACATAGAGGATTGATTAAATTACCTCACATAAGAGAAGACCAAAAACCAAATCCTAAGAACACAAACACATCACACTATTGATACCATAGAATGCTCAGAAATAGTACCAATGAGTGTCACACTTTACAACAAATATTCAAAATTCTTGATATTATAGAAATAGTCTCTTAAAGCAGGACCCTTTAGTCCCTTGTCATGTAATAGTTGTAGAGTCTCATATTCTCACTATCACATGACCTTTCCCATCACTTACATTGGCTCGTTCTTGTCTTGTACTCAATGGGGGGCAAGAGGTAGATAGCCTTTTCCTAGTAATGCATATGGTGTTGTCCCTTTAGTTAGTTTTCTACATTTGGTATACAATGAACATGATTGGGATGCAGATGACTTGCTTTATATTGACTCGCGTGTACCTTTCTAGTCTTTTGTATTAGTTCTTTTTTCTTTTTTTTTCTTTTGTGTGATTACATGTGCATACTGTGATCCTCATGATATTTTGTTTGATGTATCTCTCTCTCTCTTTGTGAGATTCCTCTATTTTTACCTTCATTCTTCTCTATGTCATACAAATTTTACCTTTTTCATTTGTCTTTTGTTTTCCTTTTAGGGATGATGCAAGGTGTTGAGACATTCATGTCTCTTCCATGTTGATAGAATTTTTTTTCATTTATCTTTTCCTCTTTTCATTTTTCTTATGTTTTCATGTTGGGGATGATGCAAGGCATCGAGATATTCATGTCTCTTCCATGTTCATCCAAAATTATTTTCATTGTTTTCCCTCTCTTTGTGTCATTCTTCCAATTCTATGTGTATTTGGGGAATGATGATAGTTATGAGCTCTCTAAAAATATTGTAGAAAGAACATACTAACCCTGAATCCCTGGATCGCATATGTGTTTGTAGTTTTATTTTGGGGGAAACCCGTTCCTTTTTCATGATGTAGATTTACTTGCAAATATATGATTTGGCATAGGGGTATTTGCAGGATCATGATGGGCCAAAAAGTGGCAATATGATGGGTATGTGGCTAACAACTTTTTTTTACCCAAAATTGATGGAATGAAAAGGGTTTTTAAAGGAGATTCTGAACATTCCACCAATATAAATTATGCTTTACTTTGAATTTAATAAATAATAATTATTCATGTTCTATTTAAATTACGACTAAAGTCTTGATGGATAGGCTGGTTGAAAAACATCTATAGCTTCCAAATGATATCACGTTTTTTGAATTTGAAACATGCATCACATTCTATGCTACGCATACTATAGGATTAAAAAAAGAAAAATTGAATTTCATGAATTTTTGACCAAGTTAAGGTGGTCAAACATACAATTTTTTATATTTTTTAAAAGTTATAAAAAACTCATAATTAATTATTTACTTGGAAAAAAATTACAAAAAATAATGCTTCACATTGGGACATGAGTCCTCTACTTATATCTAAAATATTATAATAAAATATTATCATTTTATTGTGGTTGTGGTCAGCACACCTTTTTTTTTCCTTATTAAGTATGATTTCATTTTTTTACCAAATAGATTTTTTTTAAATAGTATTTTAGAAACTACATTCAATTTTCTACAAATTCTATTCTTAAATATTTTTGAAATAATATAGATAACTTATTCAAATTTTTACATCAAGTTGCCTAACTCTGATTTTTCTGATTTTTTTGCCACTTAAGGGCTTGTTTTTTCCATGGTGATCTTGCACATACCCATAGGGCTTTCCACCTTGGCTCTCATTTCTTCTTTATTGTTTGCATTTATCATTTTCTACTTTAAAGTAATTTCTCACAATATGGTGTTTAGCAATTTCTTTAAAGTGGGGGCATACATTGGCATTATTCTTTTGCATTATTTTCCTTTTCGTGGTTCATGGTGCCGTCTTTTTCCTTTATGCAATTTTTTTTCACTTTTTGGATGACATTGGGTGTGATGTCCTTCAATAGCATGATCTCTCTTAGCATATTACATTCCTCTTAGTGGCTTGATGTGACACACTACATCCCCTAAGTTGTGAATCTTTTTTTCTTTGATTGGTCCTCTCTTGGAGACATTACATACAATGTTCCCTAAGTTAAGACCTTGCATGAACTAAGAAAGACTCCTTTAAAAATTCCTTATTGTTTCATTTTCATTTTTAGTTATATGGCCACCTTGCATAACATAGCATGCATGCTTGTAGATCCATCTTGTTTGTTCATGAGCTCTAAGCATATGAAGTTTTTCTTGCCTCATGAAGCTCAAAAATCATTGTTGCATGGTACCTTATTAAATTTATTAGGAGGTATAACTTTGGTATGGTTTTATGGGAAGACAAAAAAGGGCATGACTTTCCCTTAGCCACTCACGTGTGTGTGTGAGTGCATACTAGTTGTCAGTGTATGTGTCTCACCTCTTGGACTTCTCACCCAGTGGGCAACCTAAAGTTTTGTTGCCTCAGAGTGAGTATGTATTTTTTAGATAAACAACCTAGATCTAATCCACATCATGATGGAAAAATGGTTGAAGCTTATCTACCCCTATTATTTTTCATTTTGTTTCATTATTTTTCTGTCTTTGGCATTATATTCTTGTGCCTTGTTGTTTCTCTTTATATCATTTTCATGTGTTTTCTTTTCTACCTATGTTGGTTTGCCATGGGATCTTCATCCTAGGGGCTTGTTGACCTGTCTTGATCATCTTTCATCCTATCTTATTAGAATTGGTGCACTTGGACCCCTCTTGATGTTTTTTGGTCTATTTTAATGTGATTTTAAAGAAAGTTCATCCTCTCACTAAATGAGGGCTAAATGTGGCAATGAAAAAAGTATCCCTTCTAATTTTCTTGCTTGTTCAGTTGCTCCCTGTAAGCTAGGCTTAATGGTGCCTTGATTTAGTGTTGTAATGTGTTTAACACATTCACATTAGGTCTTGGGCCCTCGTGAACTAATGAACATAAATGGTACATTGCTAGAGTGTTGTGAAGTGTTGTAACACACTTCCACACTTTTCTAAGGTTTTATTAATTAGCTCAACCTAATAAACATCTTTTTAATCAAAATAAACCTTAATAATGCCTTATTTGAGGTGTTGTAAAGTGTTGTAACAATCTTCCACACTTTTCTAGGGTTGTTATTAGTAATTGGACCTCTTTATTCTTTAATTGACCTTATTTTTATCCACAAGCCTCATTTAATGTATCTTTTTGAGGATGATCCTAACACAAATCATTAGCCAATAATAATTCAAGTATTCCAAGTTGAATGGCCCCAAATTTAGTGATTTGGGACGCATTTGCCACCTTGGGAAAATGAGTCCCACCTAGTTTTTGGATCTTGAACCTAGTTTCACACCTTTCTAAGAATTTTCAAAAATGGTCCCATAAATTATGCCTAATGGGACTCATTCACCACCTTGGGTGAACAATTCCAATTTGGCCCCAAATCAAAACTAATTCAAATTTTTGGTGGTATTTTATCCTCATAGATCTGATGTTGACTTGTAATGTTGTAATTTTAGGAATTATTGCATAATTAATTATAAATATAAGGTTCTTTCACTCATTTTCACCCCCAAGCATTCAAGTATTCATCCTTATAGCAAGTTTGAGTTTACAAGAGAATTCAAGTGTTTACAAGAGAATTCAAGAGCATTCAAGGGTAGATTACCAAGCATTTTAGAGCATTATTCAAGCATCAAGCATCATGTCAAGGAAATCATGCTTCATGTTTCTTTTGGAGCTAACAATTGTGATATAGGGTTTTATGATTCAAGCTAGCATTTCATTCAAGATCTATCACCTTCAAATAATATTCAAGATCTACATCCATTGGATCCATCTCATACATGTTTGTAGCACCTTATTTTTAGGGTTTAGTGAGTTGCAACATCTTATTTTTTTCATTCATCATTTTCCATTCCTATTTCATTCTATTTCAAGGTTTGATTACCAAAACAGGGTTTGACCAAGGAAAACCCCTATCCATTAACAAAACAATATTTTCCCCTCTCTTTAGTGTGTTCTTTGCAAGTTTAGATTGAAGAAACATTGAAGAGAAAGTTTGGAGAAAGTTTTCAAAGTGCCTTAAGTTGTCAAAGTTGTCATCAAGCATTGGAGAACATTGGAGAACACCTACAGGTTGATTTACAAAGAGTTTGATCTAAAAATCAGTTGGGAAGCATACAGAAAAACTTGAAGACCAAATTCAAATCTTGAAGTTTAGGAAATCCCTAACTGGATTTATTTGTCACTTCTAGGGAATGAGTCATAGTTTAGGTCAAAATTTATAGTTTTGCAAATTTGGATACCCATTTGCGAGATTCTTGTTCCTACATAGAAACCCAAATTTTGGACTTATTCACCTAGCTTGGCATATAAGTCCCACTCAAAATTAAAGATAGAATTTCTAACATTTTAGATCTCCTTCTAGTTATCTCTAGATTCCCAAGTTCACACAATTCATCTTGGAGTTTGTTATTCTATTTTACATGCATTTCTAGGTCATCTAGTTGAAGTTTGCATTGAATTAGGGTTTAGTGTTATATCTTGCATTGAATTTGTCTTTCCAATTCTTAATATGGTTTTGAACCCTTCATTAGCTTACAATCATCCCATAGGAAAGCCCTATTACAAGATCTCTTTCTCCTTTTCATTGAGATCTCTAGGGTTATCCTTTAATGGAATAATTGGAAAGTGGGTGTGCTCTATGTCCTAAGCCATATGAAAGCATATATCCACCATTTTCATTGGTTCCACATACAAGAATGCATACATACATGCATACATGTCATAAAAGCATACAAACATACAAATATATATACATACATTCAATAGACTAGCATTTAACATGAAGTAAGATATAACGTGAGTGTGTTATAATGCACTCATGTTATGTCTTGCTAGGTAATTCTTGGGAACAAACACAAAAAACATGTTAAAACTATGAAATAACATGAGCATGGTATAACACAATTGTGTTGTTTATTTCTTTGGGAATCCCCAAGCCTTAGGCTTGTTATTTGCTTTGGAATACCAACCCAAAGGCTTGGAGTGCCTTCCCAATGTCCAAAGATGTGTTTTTGCAAATTCTACAATATTTCACATAATCACGTTCATGCTAAGCATCGAGTTTGCATGTCTTTAAAGGTCAAACAAATCAAACACCTAGGTAATGTTAGGCTCTCTCTTAGCTATCTCACGATGTAATTTTTTTCACATTTTAGCAATCTTAATCCTTTGATCTATAATTTTTTTGTTTGTATGTCTTTTTTTGGAAAAATCCAATGTTTGGTATTTTTTTCATTATAATTAACTAGTCGTCAAAATTTCAAATAAATTACATTTTTAGAAACTAGACTCCATTCTACACATATTAAAAAAAAAAAAATTTCAAAACTTATAGGTAGCACGGCCAAAATTTTATTTTTTAGGAATTGTCCACTTTGAAAATTAGTAAAAAAACATATATTAATTAAAAAATTATCAACAAAATTGGGCATAAACTACATACTATTAACTAATTTCTCACTGAAGTGATTTTAAAACTAATTAAAAAAAGTTAACCTTTTGAGGGAGCCATAAAGTTGTTATGTTATGTTTTTCAAACAAAAACAACACAAATTTTTGTGGCCCCCTCTTTTGAACCCCTTAATCTCTACCATTTTTTTTAATAGTACTTTAGAAAGTAGACTTAGAGCACTACGATCCTTTTTTTATTGCATCTCAAAATTTTGAGTGTAATTATCCTCAATTTCATGTCCAAGGTTAGTATTTCCTGATTTCAAAAAAAAAGTGGCCACTTAAGACCCCTTTTTGGCCTCCCCACTTACCCTAGGACCTAAGTGGACTTAACATTTAAATAGGACCCCAGTAATTAATTGGTTAGAAAATGTACCTATTTACACCAACAACCCACCTTAAGTACAACTTAGGGAGAATAAATTAGTATGCAAATGATGCAAGGATGTAAGGATGGGTCCTAGCTATGAGGCCATTAGGTATCCATGTACAAATATAAATTAAATCTCTTCCAAAATGATAAAACGAGGAAAATCACATGGGAAAAAACCCCTCTCAAAAAGAGATATGGGAGGCTTATCTATTGTTATCCCTATTTTTTCACTTACCCTAGGACCTAAGTGGACTTAACTTTAAATAGGACCCCACTAATTAATTGGTTAGAAAATGTACCTATTTACACCAACAACCCCAATGTATAATCTCCTACAAAAATGGTGAGTTCTTGAAGACCAAAGATGATCCAATTAATCAATTTGGCTAATTTTCTTAAAACTAACTATTCTATGAGATATATTAATCTTTAATCAATTAAATGAGATAAATTTATAATTAATCAATTTGACCAATGTCATAGTCAATCATCTTCACATTTTTAATATTGATTAATTAAATATAATTTTAAAATTAATTAACATTTGTCCAAAATTCCTATAGCTAATCAATTAAATCGTAGATACTTATTTTATTGATTATGCTAATCAATCCACCTCTCACATTTTCCTTTAATTTAAAATTCAAAACCACATCACTAAAATCCCAAAAATTTATCTTCTAATCTCCACCATACATTTTAAATCCAAGGAAAAGTCTAGGCTCTTTATGTTCACACATGTCATCTAGAGCCACTTATTCTTACTCCTTTCTCACACATGTGTGAGAATGTAACATGGAAAAATCTTGACCCTCCATTCCAAACTCAAATCTCCACCTTCCACTTGCATCCTCCATCTCTTACCACTTTTACTCATCTCATTTCCTCCTTAATTTTAAGGAAATTTCATCCCTCCATATCAATCATATCTCATCTCATCTTTCCACTTATCAAAAGGCTAGGATGCACACCCATGAAAAGCAATACTAGGCCTTGATTTCATCTTTCAATCTCTACCCTCCATGTACAACTTGGAAATTTTATTTAAGGAAGCTTACTTAAATGAAATTATCAATCTATATTCATTGTACTTACATACTACCACATTAGGTAATCTTAGGAAAAAACCATCCACATTATGTTATAATACATCAACTAAAATTTAGACGACATCAACAAAGTCTAACAGAGGTATAATTTTATTGTTTTGTTGTATTTACATTGTTTTTTTAGATTCCATTTTTGTTCTAAATGAAGGTGTGTGTTTCATTTTGGTTTGAGTTTCATTTATTGTTTATACATATAACTCCTCTCATTTTGGCTCAAAATTTATGTCTATAGGTACTTAGCTCTAGATTTATTCATTATGATAGATGTCAAATTATCAACTATTATACTAGAGTCTCATTTTTTTTAGATGAATAGTATTATTGATAAAATCATAGTCCTATTCTTAGTAATTTTTATACAAGCAAATTTGAACCACATTTTCTAAATTAATATGTATCTATAAATTTGATATAGTACATTCAATACTTTAAACTCATTCCTACCTCAATGTCTAGATCTACAATAAATGACTACAATTTTAGGTATACCTCTGGGACCTTTTTAGTCAAGGATCTTCTTCTTTGATAATTTTTTTATTATTAATTTAATAATTTTGTAACAAAAATAAAAGGCATTCCAAGCAACCATGTAATATTCCTAGTCATATATAACTACAAATGCCATGTCAATGTTAACTGATAATGTAGTGTGTTTTTATCTTTTATTGGATGATTCCTTAAAATTCCTAGATCCTATATGATAATTTAATTATTGTATAAAACAAGTTTAATGTGGAATTTGAGCATTTTCTTGCTTAACTTGGCTCATAACAACTAATGAGAATGAAATCAATTAGGTTCCATCATTCAATTTTAATATGCATGTTTGGGGGTCAAATCGATGCCCCTTAAAATTATCCAAGTTCATTTTTCTGTTGTAGAAGCAAATGAGAATAATGATTGAATAAAAAATTATAAATTAGATATGATCTTTTAAGATGTACAAAAAACAAATTCAGATTCAGATTCTAAGAAAAAAACATATTACTTTACACACTAATCATTATATTAAATATAAGTCAAAGTAAGTGTAAAAAAATGAATAAAAGTGGAGGCTATTCATTTTTCACCATCACAATAATAAATGTCCACATCTCTATTCTCTTTTGATTAGATTTTCAATCATATTGAAGTCTCTAACATTATTGATGTGGGCCGCACCCTTTGAGAATGTATGATAAGTAATATATGTCTAACTAAAAATTATATCACTAATCTTATACAAAATTGAAATTTTAATAATCAAAAATCAATTTTAACCACTAAAAATAGAATACATATTTACTTTTCAATCTAATAACATATAAAATTACTACTAATCATTTGACCATTAGTTAAAAGACATGATCTAATATTCTTCAGTACCTTCTGAATTTGACCCTTTTTCCTTTCAATAGACTAAAATATTCATGATCTTGCTAGGTAAGGACCTACACCAACATGACTTGCGCTAGCAATAGTGAGAAATTGTGACTTGGACTCTAATGAAGTTTCTTCTACATATGTATCTTAATGGTAGTCCATTTGCCTTACCCTATTCCACTCTCTAATGAGCTTTCCAAAAATCTAGCGAATGGCTTAGAATTCATTTCCTCTAAATTTATCGAAATTGGATTTCTTATATATATCTTCCTACACTCCATTCCATTTCATTATAAGATCAAAAAAAAAATTATAGTTGATTGAACTTAGGGTTTTGTTTGTGATTATCTATGACTAAGTAAATTTTAGTTTTGTGTGAGATTATCTATTACAATTTGAAATTTGCGTTTTGAGTTTGTTTGAGATGGAGCATGTGAAGGTAGTTTGAAAATGGGTCAGTCCCTTTGGCATGCGTTCCTTGATTGGTCACTAAGAGAAAAGCGTCAAATATGAATATCAAGAAGAGGACCTGCCCTTCAATAAGAGTGACCTCCTCCTACAAATGAATCTTGTGCACAAGAAAATCCATTTCTTGATCCACAATGGCCATCCTATATGCGATTCTCTTATAATTCTTCAATATATTGATGAGGCTTGGAATTCTAAATAGTTTTTACCCTCCAAGCAATATGGCCATGCCCTTGCCCACTTTTGGGCTGATTTCATAGATAAGGTAATGAATTTAAGTTATTTAATACATATTCTAGTAGTTGAAGTTTGGGATGGGCTATTTAGAATGTTGTGTTAGCTAATTCATGGGATCATTGTCTAACAAAAATATTTTGTGGTTATAGTTTTATGACTTAGGAGGTCATATAGCAAGGACAAAAGATGAAGCTCAGGAGGTGGTGAAGTGTGACATATTGGAGAGACTTCATTTTTTGGTTGGGCTTAAATTTCACACACCAAGCTTTGACTACTTAAGTGGTGGATGTGGGCCAGCTTAACCTATTTTGTTCCTCTACCAAAATGTGTTTTCCTAAACAATTGTTCTGATAGTTAGCAATTAGTAGTCAGGCTATGGGCCCATTCCTGTCGATCTCCATTCAAGAAATAGTCATTGTTATAGTGTGAATTCAAATAATTTTCTCATGTGTTTGATTGCATAAATTGAGAGCAGATGGAAAAAGGCCCTCACATCTACCTCAATGTTGAGATATTTTCAGGCCTTTCTTGCTTGATGCAAATTGTTTTTGTAGTGCACAGAAGACATAGTTGTCCTCATGATGCAACAAATAGGTGTCCATCTCAATTAGTTTAATTTTATAGCATACTCCCCCCATGCCAAAATGGGAACTTTGGATTAAGGTATGGAAATTCATCAAAGCAGGAAGGAAAGGCAATGATTTTCTAGTAGACATGCTTGAAAAATGAGAAATTATAGACAATGCACATGAAACGTTTGACTAGATGTCTCAAAGAATTTTTTTCTCATTGAATGCTATGCTTACAGGATATGCACAAAATGCGTATGTTGAAAATATTTAGAAACTTCCAACCAAATGTGACTGGTTGTGTAAATCCATACTCTACAACCTTTGCTAGCATCCTCCCAACCTATGTGAAAATGGGAGCTTTGGAACATAGTATGGACATGAACCTTGCAATGGATCTGCCCTAATAGAAATGTATGCAAAATGTGTAAGCTCAAACAAGGCACGTGATTTTTTTGACAAAATGGCTTTGAATTTTTTGAAAAAATGTCAGGATTGCATGATATGTAAAAATTGGAAGCAAAGTCGAGGCACGTGATCTATTTGACAAAATACCTTAAAGAAATATGTTCTCATGGAACGCCCTATTACAGGATATTAACAAAATGGATTGAGGACTTTTTCTTAGGTTCACGAACTGTCAAAACATCCAATGGGCTGTAAAACTCACCAAATTTTTGAGAATATTAAATATTTACAATTTGTTTATCCAACACTATGAATCTAGTCTTAATATCACAAGTAACATCAATCAAAGAAAATACAAGACATTTAGCTTTGAGAGGAAGAGTACTCACACTCACAAGAGAAATTTTTTCAACAATTGCTTCCATTCTATTATGTTCTTATTCCAAATGTAATATTGTCCCATGGGCATGGTAAGTTCCTTGTTACTAATAAGAGTATAGATATTATAAAAAAACATGCAACATATGTCCATGTTGACATTGTGTCAAATAAATCCTTTCATGAGATCCATACCAAGCATTTCTATAATGACACCTAGGATATCACCATCTTGGAAGAAGAATTTTTTTTTAAATCTATCCTTTTTTATCTCCACAAGGATATTATGTTTGATAGTTGTTCCTTTTATTGATATATCTCTATTTATTTTTGGTAGTATGTTATTATTTTTTTGAGTTGAGATATTAGAAATAGTCAATATTAATCTCTACCTGCTAAGATAATATTATAATAACGTATTGTAATAAAGCATCTCCCTACATTTATGTAGTGTGCATGGGAACATTGTTAAATCCACATAATTGGTGGCTTTTGACTATTGTGTCTTATTACTAGTAAATTTTCATATGGTGGTATTTTTTTGCAATATATGTTTTATCCTTTGGGTGGTATATAGTTCAATGACCACCATGATAATTAGAAGGAAAGGGATCCTTTAAAAATATCTCAACTCATGGATAAGAGGTTTCTTTAAACATTCACTTATAATGAAATAGTTGCCTTAAGTTTTTTTAAATTAGTTTTGGGTGACACTAGTTTGGATAATCACGTCACCTACATTATAAGGCTTGCAATGTAAGGGAGGATTTCATTCTAATTGGTATTATCTATCCCTAATGTGTCTTATAGTTTATAGATTATATGCTTTCTATTCCCTATACGTTTCAAGGATATGGAGGTGTTGAAGTTTAAGGAAGTGGTGGTGGTAAATATGGAAGAAATTAATTAGTGATGGTGTTAACAACATCCATTCAGCTACTTTAGGATTTATACAGGTATGAAAAATGAAGAATTGAAGCTAGTTCCTTGCATGTTGCTATTTCTTCATGATTTTTATGTAGATGTAGGGAATGTGTTGACAACTTCCATGGTGATTCATATCCAATTCCATGTAGAGGTCTCTAGAAACTTCACAATTCTAATTTTTTTTGCAAATAACATCCATAGAACTTAACATAGGAAGGATTTATTTCTTGAAGTAGGTTCTCATCACTTGATCCCATACTTGGTAGTGTCTTGACAGTTGTAAAGTAGAAACCTAATGCAATTGAGGTTAAATACCTAGTGGATTGTAATGTGGTAGAGAATTAAAGATTTTGGCATTAGGAAGTTTTGTTGATTCCCTTTCTCTTTATGGTGTTTTTAATTATGGTTGTGTTGTTTGTATGGAGTGGCATTTATAATTTGATATATATATTCATTATTTTTTGGTTTAAATGTTTGTAATGGTAGTTTAATATTTCTTCATATATTTTGTATAGGTGTTTTACACCTAACTATTATGGAAATTTATTATGTTATGTATGTAATTTTTATATTATTCTTTTATTGGGAAAAGGAGCTAATAAATCCCCAATGGATTAATCGAGAGAAATATAGCATTAAAAAAAGAAATCCAATCCTACCCTTTATTTATAGTTACAAAAATTGAGATAAATGAGCAGTTAGGGAGAATTAAGACTATGCCATAGAAAAATGGCCCCTTGTCATTTTCATGGCCTTTTAGGTCTTTTTTCATGGTTTTTGATATATTTTGCTCTGATTTTATGTTGTAACATGGCTTGAACATGCATATTTAGGTACTAAAATTCAAATAATGATGTCTTGTGAAAGTGTTGTGAAGTTTTGTAAGACATTTCCACATTCTTCTAGGCTCTATTTATTACAATTCACCTAAAAAAACCTTTTTATTCATCAACAAGTCCTATTTTTAAGTGTTGTAAAGTCTTGTAATAAGATTTCACACTTTTATAGGCACATCATCACTATTTATCCCATTCTCATGCTTTATTTGACCCCTTTATGCCCTCACATATCCTATTTAAGTGTATTTTTCAATATTATCTAGATAAATAACATTAAATACAATATATTTCCTGACACAAATTTTCAAGTCCTAGGTGGGACCCATTCGCCTTGGGTGGCGAATGAGTTCCCCTTTGGCCCCAAATTCAAAATTTTAAATTTTCCCTTTCGGTTTTTTATTCAAATACACTTGATGTCAACCTATGATGAGGTATGAATGGTTACTAAGGCACAAGTTAGTATAAATAAATTATTTTCACCTCATTTTACATCTCCTCACTCTAGCATTCAATCACACATTACATTCAAGCATTCAAGTATCTTACAATATCTTTTCAAGCATTATTGAAGCACTTTGAAGTAGCCATTGACATTACTTCAGGCTTCCATCATCAAGGGTTTGGTAAGTTGACAACATTTGTACGTTATTAGTTTATCTTTCCTTTTCATTTCATTATTTTATTAAGGGTTTGATTACCAAAAGTGGGGTTTGACTAAGGAAAACCCCTATTGGCTAACCCTCAACCATGTTTCCCCTTTGCATGTGTGTTTGTAGACTTAGGTATGCAGATTTAACAAGATTTTTGGTGTTGAATATTGGTTTTCAATTCAACTAGGTGCTTCAAGTCAACTCAAGTCTATTTCAAGCTTACAGAAAGTTTTATGTCTGTTTTCTATAGAATTGACTTCAACAACCTAACAAGCTGTGATTTCTAGATCTGGTGCTATAGAGTTGTCTCCTGATTTTCTAGAAGTTTGGGAGAGGACTAATGCACCATCAGTGGCTAACGAATCCCACCTTAGAACTAAAAATCTGAATTTTGTCAAATTCTAGATCCTGACAAACAAAAACCTACTTCCGATAATTTTTCACTAGGAGGAGGACTGATTCACCACCCTGAACGAATGAGTCCAACTGTGAAAAATTAGTAATTTCAACCAGCATCCAGAACACTCTAGATTCATCACAATTCTTCCAAGTGCAATTAGATTCATCCCTTTCCTTTTTGTTCTATATACTTCATCCATTTAGTTCATTGTTGTAATACATAATGTGTTTTCAAACATAGCTTAATATTCACTTTTGCATACATATTCATTCATTTAGATTAGTCAATTACATTTATTTTACTTCATCTAGCTTATACAACAACACACATATCATAATTTGAATGAACTCATTAGCATTTTTTCTCCTATCTTTCTCCTTTTAGGTGAAAAACCCTAGAAGAGTTAGAAAAGTCATAGGAGGCCAAAAATCAACGGTTCATTTTGGTGAACCTACAATTTGAACACTTTACATTTTTTATTTCATTTTCATATTGAATTTTCATTAGCATTCAATTAGGACATTGTTTTTTTTGCATTTTAGGCCTCTTCATATTGCATTATTGAAAAATTCATTTAGATTTCTTTTTTTCATTGCACCTCATTGAAAAAACAAAAAATATGTATTTTGCATCATTGTTTGCATTTTGTAGGAGATTAAAATCATCTTAATTTTTTTAAAAAATATAAAATAAATTGCATACTAGGACTCATTCGCCACCCAGGGTGAATCAGTCCCTCTGCACCTTTTAAACAATATTTCTGGCATTTTTTTGGCATTTGTCTATATTTCTATTTTTTATGGTTAGATCTCTATTACAGTTAGTAGCATTTCTATTATTTTCATTTTATACATCTTAGATCCCCTTGAATTTTCATTCACCCCTCCTTTGTGGTACTTGTATGAGTGTTTTGTGCCCTTTTGATAATACTTTAGTGAGAAGAAGTTCTAGACTCATGGCTTCCCATGATAGCACTTTCATTATGGACCTTGGGATCTCATGAGCTCCTACTCTTAGTATGGACAATGGTGCATTAGGCATTGACAATACCACTTCTATACCTTCACCTTTCCATCCAATGCATGTTGACACCCAAAACAATTCCCTCCTACAAGAAAAGGTCATTAATATTCATGAGTATTTTGCACATTTACAACAAGACTTGTCACTTGAAAACATTTCAACCACTTCCATACCAATTATTGAAAACCTTCATCATTTAATTGAAAGTGATGATGGATTACAAGTGATGAAGAAAATTGTTGAGATTTACACTAAACATGCTTCTTCTAATGTCCAATCCACAAAAAAATTTGTAAGCCAAGGAAGACCTCAAGTTCCTACCCCTTCAACCATTGCATCTATACCAACTTATACCAATCTACAAGTTCACACAACTATGCCTCATATTAGTTATGTGGCTCCTTCTTTCACAATTCCACCTAGCATTCATATTTCTCTTGTGGCATCGCAATTCCCTTCTACCACCTTTGCACCCCATAGTATTCGTTTCACTTCACCTGACATCACCTACACTCCATCACCCTTTTCCATAGGTCCACCTCAATCCACATATCCTGATCCCCTTCTTACACAACTCCTCACCACCATTTCATCCATGCAACATCAAATTTCCACCATTAGCCAAGGTCAAATTCTCCACCTACTTATCATGTTTGTAGCAGCCCCTTTTCTTTATAAATATTACATATCTAGATGCCACAAGGGATATAAATCCCTCAGGTTGAGAAATATGGAGGAAAAGAAAACCCTATCAACCATGTTAATGCTTATACAACTTTATGTAGTGATTTTGTCCTTGATGATAAAATTTTAGCCAAACTATTTCCAAGGACTTTGAAAGACACTGCCCTAGAATGGTTTTCCAACTTGCCTAATCATTCCATCTGCTCTTTCAATGAATTGGTGGATTCTTTCATAAGTCACTTTCAAGTGCACATGACACCTAAAAGACAATGGTTGACCTCGTGTGATGTAGACAAAACACAGATAAAAAATTAATAGATTTTATCTCTCGCTATCAATCCTTGTATGCTCAAATTGATGTCAAGATTCCTGATGCACGTCTGCAAAAGATGTTTATTAAAAACTTGACCATAAACCTTCAGGATAAATTAACTATGATGAAATTTCATTTGTTTATGCATTTATGTACAACCTTGTGTGGATACCATAACTCAATTTCAAGTCATTATTCAAAATTCACTTCTAACTTGTAATACCCCCTCTGCACTTCGTCTTGACCATATAGTTAATTGAAGCTATAGGTATTGTGATAGTTGAATACAAGACTATATATATATAAGGTATTGATTAAATATTGCTTTAGTTATTTAATATATATTCAATAATAAATTGAATAATTGCTCTTTTTAAAGCACTCGAAAACTCTTTTAATTTAGGGGTTATTATTTTTGAAACATGGGCACTTGATAATATGAGTACGTATTTTTATATATACAAACTTTCTACATGAGATTACCTTTATTGTTCACCATAATGATCAAAGTCATTCTCCAAGAGCTTGCTTCAAGGTGCATACCATCATTTAATATATTCAATGCATATAGCACTAGCTCAAATGCTTTGTTAGTAGATTTTTATGAATCACAAATGACCTAGTAGTATTACCAAAATGATATGTTGATCAAATCTATCTAAATGGGTCATTGTACATATTAGATTATTCAAAAGGTCAATTTTAAGTTATATTTATCTTTGACATCGATGTTCTTCAGATATTGATTGGTGTTATCATCAATATTGTAACCGCTCTACTGGGACACCTCATGCAATGCGTGGATAGGCAGTTCTATCATGCGCATTTAATGATTAACCGCTTATGCATTACGGGAAGTTAATTTTTGTGCATGGAATATTTAGTGGAAGGATATTTTTCAGGCAAAAAATGAGGATGGCGAAGATTTTCTATCTACACCTCTAACCTTTAGGCGGAAAAAAAAAAGGGGGCAACTAAACCGATGATTTTGGACTCCACAGAGTTACAAACAGATTGTCACGTTTTCCTTTCTTTCTGACGGGGGAAAAAAAAAATGGCACTTAGCTTTTTTAAAAGAGAAGTGAACGAAAGTAGGATTCATTTTGTTTCCTTTATTTTCCTTGATTATCACTACCATTGTTTTGGTATGGTTGGGGAGAGGCACTCGTATCAATGAGAGCTGGGTGTTGGGTACGATATGCTCATTAGAAAGCGAGAATTTGAGGTGGGGACATGCACCTTCACTCTCTGGATGAAGATATCACCAGTGAGGATTCATTGCAGAAACGACTACAACTATGACCAACGTATAAGCCAAATAAGTATCGATATAACATGATTTTGGTACAAAGGTTATGTTGTTTTGGTATTATGAATGTTTTCATTTTACTTCATTCCAGCCATCATGCATGTTGTCGTTTCTTCTGGGTGTTGATTCCTGAAATTAATATTGGATATGGCTTGTTTCTGCCATTTAAACTTAATCCTTTAAACTATATGATATATACTAAGCCTTTGGCACCTGTGAGTTTGGTAACATCATTGCATGTTACGCATGTTACATGTCCCTTACTTATCCTGTAGATTGCTGGCAAGACATTGTTTCAGAATCTCGTGCTTACATTCACTGAGCATAAATATGGCCTTCAGCTGTTAAAATTTTGTGGTTCCCTAGGTGGACCTCTAGAACCTATACAAAATTTGAGAGAGGACTCTTAAGATCTTCTTATGTTAATTGAACTGGTTCTAGCCCAAAGTACGGCAACACAAAATCCATGGCCCCTGGCTTTCCTTGACTGACAACCACACATCAACGACCAAGCGGCTAATCACCTTTGTTATGATAAGTCTGTGCAAGATTATATTGTGTATGAGTTTTCATGAGAGGGTGGCGAGGAAAACATAAATTAGTTTAGACTTTGAAACTGCGGATGGCTCATTAAATCAGTTATAGTTTCTTTGATGGTTACCTGTTCGATCCTGCCAGTAGTCATTTGCTTGTCTCAAAGATTAAGCCATGCATGTCTAAGTATGAATTATCTTCATTGATTGAACCACAAGGGAGTGATGCCCATTTTCTAATCCAAAGCTCCCATTTTGGCGTAGGCATTAAGGCTGCGGGCAAACGTAGTGGACAGTTTGGCCGAAAGTTTTAGCTTTAATTTTCCAATTTTCACTCTTCTTCTGTATCTCTCATGAGCAGTAATCTGAGGACCTTGTATCTGTCTCTTTGATGGAATATAGACGTGCATGTATTAGGAAGGGCATGATGCATGTTTTGGGGTTGAATAGTAAATATACGGTCACTCTCACTGCATTTCATTTAGACTCCTAGGGTATAAGTTTTGTAGTGCTTTTCTTTATCATTGACCTTATTGAGTCTCCACATTACTTAAAATTTCTCTGATAGATTTGAGTTTCCTTTATTTTGGTGGTGGTTAAGTTAACACCTATGTTAGGCACCCTTGATTCACCTTTATAACAAGCTGATGCACTACTTTATCTAACTAGTGGGGCAGGGTGAGGCTCAAGTAGATATTCATTATAGTAAGGTAAATTAAATAGTACTTTTTACGGTCTACACTTTACTGCAAAATAACATGCAAGAAGAGAACCCTTCATTTAGTCCCAAGAAATTGGAAAGATAGCCATGGGATATACAGGGTAAATCCTTTGCTTTGAAATTTCATTGGAACCATTTATTGTTGTCAACTTTCATCAATAAGAATGAAAGTTTACCATGCAAGATTTGTAGTAGAATTAAGGGTTGCCTTATAAATTAGAATGATATATATACATATAGCTATATTTGAATGTCATAAACTTAAAAGAAATAGGTGGGATCTGCTCTAGGGAAAAATTAAATAGAAATGTAATGTGTAATTTAGTATTTTAATTGAATAGTGTTCTCTAATTTTGTTATTAAACTAGCTTGAGAGTATAGATTATGGTCATTAGATAGTGGAATGGTAGTTTTTCTATGTGAAGCCATATAGAATAATGATTTTATCTATATATAAATAATAGTACATGAAAATGAATTACGGTATAGTGTTGCATGTGGGAGGTTAAATAAATATTTATATAGAATTGATCTTTAATGTAGAGTTAGGTGACTATTATTGTAAGGAAGTATATTTAAAATAGTAGGTAGATGTTTTAAGTTAACCCTTTCTTTTGCTTCTTTTAGTGGCTCTATGTAGACAGATATATGTGAGAAAAAATAAAATAAATTAGCTCTATTTATTCTTTGTCAAATGAGTATTTTTGAAAGAATAAATAAATGAAAATTTTCTTATATAGATACCTATAGTTGTATGTTACCAATATTTTAGCGATTGCTTCAATATTTAGAAGTTTATGATGTAAATAGGATTATGTTGAAATTGAGAAATAACTAATCTTTGTATAGCTAATTGAGGAAACGAACTAATGATCTAACAAAATAGTTATTTTGAGAGAATGTTATGAATGTGAAGTATTTTTCTTTATGATTATAATGCCTGAATGGATGTGTTAGTTATGGGGTTGATTTTCTTATTGATTATGGTGGTTGAGTAGGTAATGAATTCACTTTGGGTTAATGCTTAATGGTGTGAATCCTTTGTGCCAAATGGTTACTAAGAATATTTTGATTTCGTCATTGGTTTTGTACTGAGATGATTGTATCAATTTCAATTACCTCCTTGTGATGTTATCACTCATTTCTACTTTTGTCAACTCGTGAAGAGTGGATTGAAAATAGTTCTTTGATATCTTGTTGTTGTTGTCATTCCTTGGATGGGAGAACCCTTGTGATAGCATTTTGTGAGTCTTCTAGAGATTAGAGGGGATATGGTTTTTAACTTTGCAAGGGTTGGTATGGGGGCCGGTGACTTGGGAGGATTCACCTTGGGTAACCCATACTAAGCTTGAAGTATTTATTTGAATTTTATGTTGTTTAACCTAAAAGAGAGTGATTTTATGAATCTGTTACTTGGATGAAGATTGATATTGCACTTGGATTGTTTTTATGTGGCTTTGAGTTTGATGTTGATTTTGAGATCAAGTTTTGTTGCCACCTTGTTGGGAAACCCTTGTATTAGTGATTTATCAGTTTTTGAGTGAAAGAGAAAGAATGGTGTTGCTTTATTATTGGCCTTCACTTTTGGTTCTTTGTGAACTATTGCTCGTATGATCCATTTGATGTTATGGGTTTAGCCTTGCACTTGAAAATAGTTTCGTTATGAGGATTTTGTGTAGGATGGTGTATGTCTTGCTTACTGCAATTTATCTTGTGGTTTTATATGTTGTGCATGGGGGCTTACCTTGTTAGTATCTTTTGAGTATTGTTGTTCATAAGGGGAGTGGCTTTCAATGGGGGCCGAGACCCGAAAGTGGTTTCATGGTAACTCATTGGAAGTTTATTAATCAAGTGAAAGCATTAATATTTAATTAGGGGTTTTGGATAGAATCACACATTAAAAAGATATAAGTGAATACCTCACTCATGGCTCAAGTGCTTGTATGGGCTTGAAATGAGTTGAGAAGGCCTGGAATGGAAAAATCATTGTCTTGTCCTTATGAAAGATAATTGATGCCGCATTGGATTGCATGTGGGGCCGGGTTTCGTAAGAGGTCACCAGGGTAACCCAAGTTGGGGGCCGGGGCCTAGGAAGATTCGCCAGGGTAACCCATGCAACATTGCGATGACACTCTTCCTTTAACAACCATTTATGCTTTGCTTCCCTCTATGTTATTTTTGGGCTTCTGGAAGCACATATTGGCATTTGTATGTTAATGCTTTATAGGATTATTCCTTATGTTGGGCACATCTTGTGTTGGTTTATCTTGTGCTAAGATTGCCTTATGTTATTGTGGATCTTGTTGTGAAGTCTTGTATCCTTGTTTTGTATGATGGTTATTGTTGGGGATCCTTCTTGTCATCTCTTAGCATGGGGGGTGGGCCTTCGGGTCCACGTGGTTGGGTGGAACGTGCTATGCACCCCATTGGGTCCCCAGTTGTTGATCGAGAAGTACAAAATTGTACCTTGTAGTGACTCCTGAGTTGCACCAGAGTTGGATCCAGTATTGCAACTTTGTACTCCTTCATTTCAAATGTATCATTCTATTTTATTGTATCTTCCCCATTCATGTTGGGAAGCGACATTGTAATATTGTAACCCTTGATTAATGTGTTGATCATGTTCATGTTATTTTGTGGTTACTGGTGTATACTTACCATCCATGTGATGTAATGATGTTGTTGTGAAAAGTAATGCAGTCTTGTAAACCCGAGGGATTTGTTATATGTAGTTCATGTTTAGTTTCATATCATGTGATATATGATTATTATGATGTATGTTAAGTACTTTTAAAAAAAAAAAAATTGGTGCCATAAATGCTAGATGTAATGTATCCTTTGGGGTTGCTTGGCGGGGCATTACAGATGGTATCAGAGCATAGGTTAATACACTGGGGCACTATGAGCCCATTGTGTTTACCTAGTTGCTCATACTCGTAAGGGTGTGTCAGTTTGTTTGTGTAGTCTATGATTGGTTGCCCTAGTTTGTCTCTGGGTGATGTAGGTTCTATGGTGCAGAAATTTAGTGGAAAGGATAGGACCCTCGGTGTAGTGCGCAATGCACTGATATCCTTCCTACTGGAAATGCATTTTGGAACTCTTATGTTATCCTTGAGTCGCTTTGTGGTGTCTTTGGTGTGAAGTGAACTTGAGTGTGTATGCAGTGTATGTGTGTTAAATCTAAAATTATGTGTGTTTTGAAGTGATAATTATGTTTTTTTGTTTTTGAAAAGGCCATAAATTATGATCTGGTGACTCACATATTGTGAGATTTTGTATTGAGTAATGAATAGAAAGTAGTACATGATGTATACATGATGAAGTTTAACCAGAAATGTGTATCTTGGAAATGAATTAGCATGATTAACTGGTGCTAATGTGTTATGTTTCCATCTTAGTTTATGATTTTCAGGTAGTCGGCTTTGAATCTTGATGATGAAGGTAATTAATTGGTTATGTTTAACATGTGGATTTAATACTATGGTTGCATTTGATTAGTAATTGTTATTGATGATTGTTTATGATGTATCACTAATTGTAGAGTGTTAGAAGGACGATGTCGTATCACTCATTCATGAGAGGCATACGACATGACAATTCCCTCTACACTAGGTTGATTTGATATATATGTCTTGTACACAACGTTTACTTTTATGTAGGATTGCAGGTAGTAAGCCTCGATTCCAACTGCTCTGGCAGGACTAGGCGAGCCTCATCAAACCCAATGGGAATAATGTGGAAAAATAGAGTTGACAAGAAAGTTTCCCCAACCTTGCCATCATCCTTGACAAGGATGAGTACCTTCAACTTGTAACCCAGTCGGTATGGTTTTTATGTTTTGAAAGTTGTTGTTTTTGGGTGTCTTCCATTATTTGATGATGTCGTAATGTTATTGTTGGAGTTGATGTTTTCAATTGTGTGCATTTTCCTTAGCCTTGCGACTTCCAGGAGTAAGTCGAGGCCTAGGGGGGGAGGATGTAATACCCCCTCTGCACTTCGTCTTGACCATGAAGCTAAATGTGATTTGGTCTCTCCTTTAGAGATAATTGTTTGATAGCATGTTGTGAATAATGTGATTGATTAGTGTCCTTGTTTGATTGTTTTGTTAACTAGGAATCAAAGGATTTAAAAGGGCTCATGATAAGCTCTTATATGAGTGAAGGATAAGTTAAATTTATAAATTAAATATTTTAGTTAAGGATTAATTGTGCAAAAATATTGAAGCACAATAATAAATTATTAAGAGTAACGGAAGCCATTATAGCAAATAAATTTGAGGGATATTTGATATTCTCTTGATTTATTATCATCCCGACCTTAGCATTCAATAAATGATATTGGATTTAGTTTAGAATTGTAGTGGGAGCAAGGGTTTCATCGATGACCTGATAATGTCAAAAGATTTGAGTTACTTGACCGATCCAATGATAATATAGTCTCCTCAATCTCTGACAGTTCACAAGTAATAGGTGTTGCATGCCTACCCTTTTGGGCCTGAGATTTTGCGTAAGCTTTTGATTTAAGTCGGTCTTGGATATTGGAAGTTTAAGTAAGAGAAAAGAAAAATTATGGCATGTCGAGTTGAGTGAGAGTTTCCTCCTTAATTTTAGTTACGGTTGCATTATATGGGGGAAGACCGTTAGTTGCTTACAAAAAGATACGGGTTGCATGTGAATATAGAGGGGGCGCGGGAGCACATCTTTAGGGGGTGAGGCTTGTTGTGACATATCTTCTCCTTGCATGTTGGTACGCAGGGATGGGAGGCCACTGAGGCATTAGTTCCTGGTGATAATATCATTTTACTTCTGTGGGTATGGATACCGATTAAAAAGAAAAAGAAACTCTTCGACGGGAGAAGAGTACTGCTGTCGAGATCTCTAGTAGATGGAAGAGGTGGAGAATTAGTTTGAGCTTTTGGAAGGAGAAAACTTTAGTCCTGCAGAATATATCTAAAAGGTGGCATATTTCTTTCCCAGTAAACTTATGAATATTGTTTTAGAATGAGAAAGGATTCATGTGTGTTTTTATTTAAATCTTACCGTTGTTCTTTCTAAAAGAATAAATTGATCCAGGAAAGCCTTTGTTATTCCTCTGGCACTAGGTTTTCATATTTTTGAGTACAAAGTCGGCACTTGGGGTATTAGTGTAGGATCTCATTTTAGATTAATGATGTTATTTCGCTTTTATGTGAATTTATATGTTTGTCTTGACCGCAAATAATTCCTATATTCCTAAGCCAAATGAAGTGTCATGGCACAGTCCCTTCATACTCGGTTGTGTTTGAGTTTCATCAAAATCCATCCACTCCTCATCAACTTATAGATATACGCCCTACATTTTCACATCAGATATGTTTACGTAGGTAGCCACCATGCTTGGGGTGTTTCCTTTAGAATTCACTGTGAGTTTTGCTTGTCTGCATTTGCTGGACAAAACTCTTGTAATGCTTTGACACAGAAAATCTCTATCATGACCGAAATCTCTTTATTTGGAGTTATTTGTCCACCTTGGTAGCTATGCCAGCCATGGCACAAATTCCCTGTTGAATGCATTTTATGTTGTGAATGAAAGTTATTAAATATCTTTGTTTTACGCATATCTGTGGTAGTTGATAATAGAGCATTGTAGAATCACATAATTTCCTTGATTTCATTTGACTAATGCAGCTGTTGCAGCTAGACACAACAAGATGTTTTGCTCATTAGATAACCTCCATGATTCTTTCGTGGTAGTAATTCCAATCCTGAATTCAATATGAATATAAAGTTAATAAAGGAAGTTTAAATGTTTAAATAACCTGCTTGATTCACAGGCTCTTATCACCAATTTAAGCAGTAATAATAAAATGCATATAGATGGCGACAGTTCCAAATTCCAATATTTATTTTCTAATATGTCAGGCAACCTATCACAGTTACAACATTTAGAGCTGAGGTATTGTACAGAATTAAATAGCCTCCCTGAAACCTTTCCATAGTAATCTGTTTGCATGCTCTCCAGTGCGCGATGTTATTGCATAGTTCCATCCATCAGATCATTCATTTAGAAACATCTGCAAATTGTCATCTGTTAAAGACTCGGTCCTTTAGAACAGATATTTAATACCCGTAAGGTCATTGCTATGACCCGACCAACATCTTAGCTATAACTTGATGTTGTTACATAGTGGATAACGGTATAATAAGCTTGGCATAAAGACCTAAGTTAGCATCATAAGTATGAATAACCATTAAATATATCCATTGTTAGGATATTCGACTTTACACCTACTTTTTGTCTTTACTTGAAATAATATGGTGTGGGCCTATCTTCAGGTTGGTTCTTATAGCATCACCAATAGTCTCCGCAAGAATATCGCACCTGTTTTAGATAATAAATATGGTTCACATCTCTCAGAACAATTTCTCTTGCAATAATCTTGGAGACGAATTCAGATGTACTGTGGCAACAGAACATACTTGAGGTTCTTAACAAATCTTTGAGTATCGATTACGTGTATGAGCATGAGATTGACTAAGTTGTTTTATGTCATTCACGGCCTAAGGTGATTAGGAACGAAATCTGAATTGAGTTTGCTTGTGATTCAAACCCACTGGCATGAGCTAGATAAGTTTTCCATAAAATTGTCCGGTTAACTTTTCCAGCTTCTTTGATATAAATCTGCCTTAAATGTAGCCCTGTTGAGATTCACAGTTTACTAGTAATTCCATGTATTTTATTTGGCAATCGATGCTTGCATTATGGATTTTAATTATACTTTGATGAGCATCCAACTTGATTTGCTTTACTCCCCTTGTCACCACCTTAGTTTATTGAATGGTAGGGATAGGTCTATTCCTATAGAATGTAAAGAGTATGATTCTGTTTTAAATTAAGATATCTAAGAATATTAACATATAATATATTGAATTGGTGATGGAAATGTATGTAGAACATAAGTAGCGTTAGATATAATATGAATAAGAAAAGAAGAATGGTTGAGACTCACAAGGTATTGGATCATACAAAAATCACTATGAGAATATTTAGGAAGCTTGGAATGAATTTCAATGTATACGTACCTAGTATCCTTTTGATATTAATAGCATTATTTAGGAAGGTGAGATAAGATGCTTTGTAGATTCATTATGCAATTCTTAGCTTCTTTTTGGATTTATTGTGTGAAGTATTGTGTTGAATTGTGGTGAGAATATCTGTGAACTCTATTCAATGTCACCATTCATAGTGATATGATAAAGTTTTCCTGAGTCTTGGGAAAGTCATGTTGTAAAGATGATTATGTAATAATCCTATATTCTTGCTAATGTGGCCATTGTAGGGATGTCTTTATGTTTACTTGAAAATGTGAGTTTGCTTGAAAAAGTGAATTTTACGTTTGTTGTGATTGCTTGTTGAGGTATAACCATGATGTATTGTTGGTTGACTTTGCTGACG
>VDFB02259077.1:0-11505 GCA_007258455.2 Sequoia sempervirens
AGGAAGTTTAGATATTTAAATAACCTGCTAGATTCTACTGGCAATCTATCACAGTTGTAGCACCTGAAAATTTATGATAAAATGCATATAGATGGCGACAGTTCCAAATTCCAATATTTATTTTCTAATATGTCAGGCAACCTATCATAGTTACAACATTTAGAGCTGAGGTATTGTATAGAATTAAATAGCCTCCCTGAAACCTTTCCACAGTAATCTGTTTGCATGCTCTCCAGTGCGCGATGTTATTGCATAGTTCCATCCATCAGATCATTCATTTAGAAACACCTGCAAATTGTCATCTGTTAAAGACTCGGTCCTTTAGAACAGATATTTAATACCCGTAAGGTCATTGCTATGACCCGACCAACATCTTAGCTATAACTTGATGTTGTTACATAGTGGATAACGGTATAATAAGCTTGGCATAAAGACCTAAGTTAGCATCATAAGTATGAATAACCATTAAATATATCCATTGTTAGGATATTCGACTTTACACTTACTTTTTGTTTTTACTTGAAATAATATGGTGCGGGCCTATCTTCAGGTTGGTTCTTATAGCATCACCAATAGTCTCCGCAAGAATATCGCACCTGTTTTAGATAATAAATATGGTTCACATCTCTCAGAACAATTTCTCTTGCAATAATCTTGGAGACGAATTCAGATGTACTGTGGCAACAGAACATACTTGAGGTTCTTAACAAATCTTTGAGTATCGATTACGTGTATGAGCATGAGATTGACTAAGTTGTTTTACGCCATTCACGGCCTGAGGTGATTAGGAACGAAATCTGAATTGAGTTTGCTTGTGATTCAAACCCACTGGCATGAGCTAGATAAGTTTTCCATCAAATTGTCTGGTTAACTTTTCCAGCTTCTTTGATATAAATCTGCCTTAAATGTAGCCATGTTGAGATTTACAGTTTACTAGTAATTCCATGTATTTTATTTGGCAATCGATGCTTGCATTATGGATTGTAATTATACTTTGATGAGCGTCCAACTTGATTTGCTTTACTGCCCTTGTTACCACCTCGGTTTATTGAATGGTAGGGATCGGTCTATTCCTATAGAATGTAAAGAGTATGATTCTGTTTTAAATTAAGATATCTAAGAATATTAACATATAATATATTGAATTGGTGATGGAAATGTATGTAGAACATAAGTAGCATTAGATATAATATGAATAAGAAAAGAAGAATGGTTGAGACTCACAAGGTATCGGATCATACAAAAATCACTATGAGAATATTTAGGAAGCTTGGAATGAATTTCAATGTATACGTACCTAGTATCCTTTTGATATTAATAGCATTATTTAGGAAGGTGAGATAAGATGCTTTGTAGATTCATTATGCAATTCTTAGCTTCTTTTTGGATTTATTGTGTGAAGTGTTGTGTTGAATTGTGGTGAGAATATCTGTGAACTCTATTCAATGTCACCATTCATAGTGATATGATAAAGTTTTCCTGAGTCTTGGGAAAGTCATGTTGTAAAGATGATTATGTAATAATCCTATATTCTTGCTAATGTGGCCATTGTAGGGATGTCTTTATGTTTACTTGAAAATGTGAGTTTGCTTGAAAAAGTGAATTTTATGTTTGTTGTGATTGCTTGTTGAGGTATAACCATGATGTATTGTTGGTTGACTTTGCTGACGTCTATTATGGTGGATTTTGGGATTGGGATGGTTACGAGTTATTGATTTTGGCAGAAAGCTTATTTGACCCATTTGGTTCTTGGGAATATTTTGATGATGTTAGTTGATTAAGTTGGATTTCTTTATGTGTTTTTGAGATCAAGTTATTGGTGCCACTTTGGTGGAAAACATTATGTTGATGGCTTATCAGCTTTCCAGAGGTAGAGGAAATTGTTTCTTTATGATTGAATTTACATGTTGGTTTTTAGTGAACTGTTGGTCTTTACTTGGTGATGACTATGTGGGGTTTTAGCCATGCTTTTGGAAGCTGTCTTATTATGAATGATTTTGTGCTGGATGGTGTATGCCTTGCTTTACATGATTATTCATGTGGTTTTATATGTTATGCATGTTGGCTTTTCCAGTTAGTGTCTTTTGAGTTTTGTTGTTCTTAAGGGGAGTGGCTTTCAATGGGGGCCGAGACACGGAAGTGGTCTCAGGGTAACTCATTGGAAGTTTGTTAATCAAGTGAAAACGATAATATTTATTTAGGGGTTTTGGATAGAATCACACATTAACAAGATATAAGAGAATGCCTCACTCATGGCTCAAGTGCTTGTATGGACTTGAGATGGGTTGAGAAGGCTTGGAATGGCAAAATCATTGTCTTGTCCTTATGAAAAATAAATGATGCCGCATTGGATTGCATGTGGGGCCGGGTTTCGTAAGAGGTCACCAGGGTAACCCAAGTTGGGGGTCGGGGCCTAGGAAGATTTGCCAGGGTAACCCATGCAACATTGCGATGACACTCTTCCTTAAACAACAAGTATGCTTTGTTTCCCTCTATGATATTCTTGAGCCTCTGGAAGCACATGTTGTTATTTGTATGTTGATGCTTTATTGGTTATTCCTTATGTTAGGCACATCTTGTGTTGGTTATATTTTGTGTTGAGATTTCCTTATGTTATTGTGAATCTTGTTGTGAAGTCTTGTACCCTTGTTCTGTATGATGGTTATTGTTGGGGATCCTTCTTGTCATCTCTTAGCACGGGGGGGTGGGCCTTCGGGTCCACGTGGTTGGGTGGAACATGCTATGCACCCCATTGGGTCCCCAGTCATCGATTGAGAAGTGCGAAATTGTACCTTGCAGTGACTCCTGAGTTGATCCAGAGTTGAATCCAGTATTGCAGCTTTGTACTCCTTCATTTTAGATGTATCATTCCATATTATTGTATCTATCCCATTCATGTTGGGAAACGGCATTGTAATATTGTAATCCTTGATTAATGTGTTAACCATGCTCATGTTATTTTATGAATACTGGTGTATACTACCTTTCATGTAATGTAATAAAGTTGTGAAAAGTAATGCAGTCTTGTTAACCCGAAGGATTTGTTATATGTGGTTCTTGTTTAGTTTCATGTCATGTGATATATGATTATTATGATGTATGTTAGTACTTTAAAAAAAAATTGGTGCCATAAATGTTAGATATATTAGTATCCTTTCGGGTTGCTTTCATGGCATTACACTTTGGTGCATGAAATTTACCCCTTGACCGCCTCTTCAGATTATGAAGCGCATTCCGGGGGCCATTGTCCTCGAGTCTCCTCGGGTGGAGGGTGTTTCCCCTTGATTCACAAGGCTTTTACCCACTTGACTCGCAGGTGCTACCCTTGACTTCGCCGTCAGCCATCCTTACCATGAGCTGCTGCACAGCACGCTGAAACTGTTTCAAACGTAACAAACTTTATAGATTGAAACAGCCTGTGTAATTAATATTTTTAGTGATTATTCGCTAGGTTTCACCACTATGATTATTTTTTTTACCAATTATTCATTAAGATTTGCCAAGGTTGTACAATTTTTTTAATAATGTGCATAGATTCGCTAGGAAAATTAATATTTTTTTCAAATAAAAGGAAAGATTCGACAGGAAAATTATAACACTTAGCCAAGATATTCCAAGATTTTACACCTTCACCTGGGAGGGGGGTTTCTTAAAGTTATCCCTGGATAGAGTTGTTCATGACAAAGTAATTGTTAATCATTCAGAGGTATATTAAGCTAGCTTTCCCAAGAATCCTCCATCAAGTATCAAGAATCCTGTATCATATCATAAGTTGTCATTCTTCATAAATCAAGTTTTCACAAGAATTCTTCATCAAGTATCTTGGTGTGTTTATGAAGATTAGGGTTGAATTTTATTGAGTATCTTTCAACAAGATTGGCATTGTTTTCATCTCTTATTAACAGTGACAAAGACTTATAGAGAGATACGTTATATGGTGGTAATCCTATTTTAGGTTATGGTTATTGAAATTTCTATACTTCATAACCTAAAATCATCCTATACTAGGGTTGATGACCTTCAAAGAAGAGTTTTACTTTATGTTCTAATTGATTGGTGACTTGCAATAAAAGGTGGAAAGTTGCTTAAGTAATGACTTGAGGGTTTATGTTCATTGGACAACCGACCCCTCCTTTTTGTGTTACCAGCTAAACAGGTTGAGGTCTTATGTTCTAACGCTCAAAGGATGATCAATGGCTATTATTCAATTAATAGATTGGCGGATGTTGAAGATCAATGGTTCTCATTTAAAATTGCATAACAATAACTTCCAGAGGCTTTTCATTTGATAGGCATTTGAGTGTCAATGACCTTGTTTCAGTTACGCAGTTTGATAGTTGTTTGAGGCAGCGATGGTATTAGAAGTGAAGCCAGTGCATCAAGTGTTTTTTTGATGGAGTTCTGTGCTTTGTGAAAGCAATTAAAATACTATGATACTATGTTTATGTCAATATTATGCACAGAGAGGTAGATTTGAATAAAGGTGTATAAAAAGGTTTTATGATGCCACAATATGGTTGCATTTATGTATTGTGTTTTCACTATATAGATTAATGTGATGTGAATGAAATCACAGGTGTTTGAAGTTTAATTAGGAGTAAGGTTAAAGTATGAATTTGTATGAGAAAATGTCCATGCGACTGATAATAGGGGACATAATTGTGTAAATGTCATTCTTTGTGTTTGTTCATACATAGAAGGTTATAGTTAATGTGTGTAGAGGTTGAAGATGCTTTGTTCATATATATATCAGTCCAAATCTTTCTTATGTTTCTTGAGAGAAGAGGATTCTTGTAAATAAATCATTATCCATGTATGCATGGTTAAGTGTTGTTTGTCTATTTTTCAAACAAGGGATATTGATGGTTTGGAACATATTGTAAACAAAGTAGTACTCTATATTTTTTTCTTTCATTACTTAATGGAGTTGGTGCTCCTGTTGGTTTTGGAGTTGGTGCTCCTATTGGTTTTGGAGCTGGTGCTCCTGCTGATTTTAGATTTGGTGCTCTATTATACTCAGCGAGACCTAATAGTGAAAAATTTGTTGGGATTGGATTGGTTCTTCAAACCCAACCAACTCACACAATGGTTCTTCCATTTCTAGGGTTTTCCACTTATAAATCTTGTGTCATGGTGATCTTTATGTGTTTGCATTGGAGTTTGTGCTTCTCAAAAGTTAAATTTTAATTATTATTTTTGTACATTCACCCCCCTTCTTAGTGATCTTGAGTATTCCAACAATTGGTATCAAAGCAGCAGGTTCCCTGTAGAATTTTAATCAACTTGGGTTGATCCTAATAGTGGAATACTATGGCTAATCAAGAAGGATTTTTTGCTTCAAGAGCACCTCTGTTTGATGGCACTAATTTTTTTTTTGGAGTATTAGGATGGAGTCTTATTTGTGTTCTTTGGAATTTGATGTATTGACATCAGTAGAAAAAGGTTATATAGTTATGTCAACACCTCCTTCTACTTTTGATGAGAAGAAGGCTTATGAGTGCAATGCAAAGGCCATGGATGCCATCTTTTGTGGTTTGACAAGTGAGATCCTTGTTAAAGTCACGCATTGTAAGAGTGCAAAAGATTTTTGGGACAAGTTAGTCGGGATTTATCAAAGTGACATGTTGTTGCAAGAAACACCCCTACCAATTGACACAAGATATGATATATGAAAGAGAAGATGATTGTGTAGTTGAGAATGTTGACAAAGAAGGAGACCACATTGTGAGTGAATATGAACAGGAGTATGATGAAAATGAATGTGAAATTGATATTGAAAGTGAACTCATTTGTGCCCTAGATGTGATCAAGAAACTCAGAAAGGAGAACCAAAGATTAGAGTTGCAACTTCAAGAAGAAAAGGATTCCAAGGCCAAAACACTTTTAGCCCTTGAAGAAGCAAAAAAAATTGGTTATAGATTTGAAGGTTCAAGTTGTAGAAGTTAAGAAAATAAAAGAAGTCATAAATCAATTTAAGGCAAAAGAGGTTGATTGTGAAAGATATGAGTTAGAGATAGTTCAAACATCACTAATTCACCCCCCTCTTGGTGATCTTGAGTATTCCAACTTAAGTTTCTTACATCCATTCTCCATTCCACCTTTATTTTATTCCATCTTTTTCATCTTCCATCTAACTTTTTCTTCACATCTTTTATTTCGATATGTCACTCACACAACATTTGTATGGATAATCTATTTACGAGGCATCATCTCACCATCCAATATTTCATTATTCATTCCACACTACTCAGGCATAGATCATCCTTTTCTTTATCTCATCTAATTCATTCTTCCTAGACACTTTTTTTTTTTAAACAACATTAGTTTAAATAAAATATTATTATCTACCCAATTATCTTATTATCCAATCATCAAAATAAAAATATTAAATTCCACCTCATATTCTCCAATTATCCATTAAATAAATAATATAATCCTCAAATTTCATCTCATTTAGTTAGCTAATCGATCAAAATTAGTCTATTTAGTCCATTCATCCATACATATCACTTAATTTTCTCATGCAATTAGACCACTCCCTCATACAATTAGTCAATTCCTTCATACAAATACTCAACTAGTTCATTCACTCAATTAACTATTCCATGCAAATAGTTAACTTATTTTAACTCACCAATCAAATTTAGTTGAGTAGTAATCATTATTTTAATTAAAAATTAAAATAATTCTCAACTCCTCCATGATTTCCATCTCTCCATAGTGACTCCATAATCCATGCAATCTAATATTAAATATCATCTGGATCCATTCTTATTTTCAAAAATCTATAAATTTATCCTTTCCATCATAATTTAATAGAACACAATCCTTGCAAACTCATGTTGTAAAAACTATGTTCCAAAGAATGATAATATTATGCTGCAAAAAATGAGAGCATCTACATTCATACATTTGAAGATATATCATATAATTTGAATTAAACAAAGGTTTATTTTGGAGTATTTACTTTCAACACTCAATCAGAGGTAAAGAAGAAGGCAAGGTAAGTTGATTTATTTTATTAATTATTTTAAATTCTTTGTTTCATTCAAGCTTTGTTTCCATTTTCTTGCTCACACCTACCAACACTCATATCCAAGATTTATGTAAATGCTTCTCATTTATTTTCTTGTATCTACTTCTTTAATCTAATACACACAAATTGCATGCAATTATAATCCTTGAGTGAATAGTAGGAATATATATCAAATACATTGAATAAAAATGAGATATCCAACCCTTCAAGAAGATCGATCTCATTATGATCCAAATTATGCTAGGAATTTAGGGAACAATAAACTATTGAGGGAATGGATATATTGTAATAAGTAATTGACTAACACGTAAATATTTCACAAAAAATATTCAATATGGACAAAGATTCATTGCACAACTGCTAATTGCACTTTATCTTTCATAAATCTCTTGAAGAAGGATGTTGTATTTGAATGGAATAAAAAATGTCAAAAGGAATTTAATAATATTAAATAATATTTGGTGAATCTCTTAGTACTTATGTCAGATATTTTATGGGATAAAATGATGAAAATGGAAAATAATACACTGCATACTACATTAGTTGAACATTGCTTGATTACTAGATAGATATACTCTAACGGGGAAACTATGTATACCTATTGTATTCTCATCACAAAAATTAAGACAATATATGTTTTTGATATTAGGGATAAGCAGATTTTGAAGGGATCCGCAACCCTTTACAACCAGAAAAGCCAAACTGCTAAAAAGGACAACCTGCAGCCACAAAAAAGCCAGCTCCCAAACCAAGAATATCATGTTTTACATTTTGACTTACTCTTGTGGGAACGAAGCGTCATTTCAAGAGAAGGCCCAGATGCTTTTGACTTTTTACTCGTGACTGTAATCCAGCCTTCTTCCATTAAGACAATATATGTTATACATGAAAACTCATGTGATAATCAAAGAAGATACCTTAAAGAATATGCTTTATAAATCCAATATTTCAAGATGTTTCATCTACTAGGTTGTGTTACTAATCAAATTTTACTTAAAATTCATTAATCATAAGTCTAGATTAAGAGTCAAGATGTGGTGGATCAATTATCATCTACTCCATTACTTATATGCCTATTGATGCATCATTCTTAGATGAGCATATTTTCACTATTGATCCATCATCTCTTGGGACTACTTTTGTATGGATCTCAATGTATGATCATTTTAGAAGCTAGAGTGATATTGAATCTACCCATAAGAGACTTGATACCTTTATCATATTGGCTTCATTTTCAATGCACTAATAATATTACCCGATATTATTTTTTAATTATAGGCCTTTGGTGACATTCTCCTTGAATATTAAATATATAACTATTCATGGGGATTGAAATCTAGTTGCTAGAAAAATCACGAGAGACTATAAAAACAAAACATTCTAGACTTGTTCAATACCATGAGCTAGCTATGCAATTTCTTAATAATTTTCATTCATATGATTGATTTCATTCTTTGAAATGATAATAGACATCTTGATATTATGGCCAGTGTTGCATCCTTGATGAGTATGAGTGATGATGGTTTGTACCTTATAATACTTACCCATAGATTACAAAAATCTAACATAAAAGATAGTTTTGCATCAATATGTGTTATGTAATGACTATGAAATAATGATTTAAGGTCATTTATAAGTACCCTAAGTAGAGGACCTTTCAACCTAACTTCTCTAAAAGTGCTTGTGTGTGTATGAATTCAAAAATTAGTTGCTAAGTATTTTAACATTGTTGTTCTTTCTCAACGAGGCTATAATGGCTTGTTGCTTAGATGTTTGTATGATAATGAAAATCCATATCCCAACAAGGAACTCATGGGGACATATGTGGAGGGCATGCGAGTGCTAAACTATTTGCTTAAGCACTTTTATGCATGGGTTTTTATTAGAGAAAAATGGAAAAAAATCATATGGTTTTGTTGAGAATATGTAATATATCCAATGCATAGTGATCTCAATCATACATCTACCAATGAGCTCCATTCTTTCACCTTGTCGTAGCCATTTTCCATATGAAAATTAGACTTGGTGGGTAAGATTGCCCCAACTTCTTCTAATGGATAGATATTTATTGATTATTTCATAAAATGGGTTGAAAAAATCTCCTTAAAATCCATTATGGCATTTATACTTTCATCATAAATAATCTTGTTTCCAAATTTAACTTGCCACCTACTATTGTGGTTAATAATAGAACATCTTCTAAGAAGAAAGAAGTTAACAAATTCTTGATTTTTTTCATATTTAATGATTTTCCAAATTGTATTATTCATAAGGTGTTAGGAAAATTAAAACAATTAAAAAACCTATCGAATAACTTTTGAATTTTTTTTTTGATAAACATGAAATCAATTGATGGACACAACTTATTCCTATACATTATAAACTTATCAAACTAACATTTACACTCTCATAGAGCTCACATCTTACTCATTGGCTTATGACACTGAGGCAAACATACCCCTAGAGTTGATGTTTCCTTCATTATGTGCATTCCTTCATTGAATATCATGGACTATACATATATAGAGTACATGCATATTGTAAGAATTAGTTACATTAGATGAATGAATAGTAAATGCTTTAGGTAATCCATGAACTTGCTTTATTGTGGCACTTGTGCCACATCTAGGAGCTCCTATAATCAAAAGATAAAAAGCTAATATTATGCTTGTTAGAAATAAGTAGGTCATCAACATCAATGACCATATACTTCTTGAAAGTTGTTCAGTAGTAAAGTAAAGGGAAAATACTGTAATGGGGAGGGGTTATAATGCTATGGTTTGATGATGAAGTATATGTTCATGTGAATTTCACCATATTTTCATTTGTAATTTTAGTGAAGAATAAGAAAGAGTAACTAAAGGTTAAGATCACATCACCTTTAGAACACATTCTTTACCATGTGTTATACTTCTCAACAGTCAAGATCTAGTTGAACTTCAATAACAAGTGCGAGATAAAGGTGGAATTGGTGGCTTTTTCCAAGCTATATCTCATTTTTTGGTTGGCAACCTGAGTATTTTCCTTTATTTCTTTTCCATTTAACTTTTAGGGACAAATATTATCTCTAGATGATGTTGATTACATGATTATAAAACTTCATTCAATCGAAGTGACAGAGTCCAATATATCTCTGAGTATTAAATTTTGTTTGACATTTGTAAAGTTATCCTTGTTTTTTCTGCAACTATTCCTCAGATCTCATTACAATTCAAGGATGCTTGCAAGAAATTGACCAGTGCTTTTTCGAATGGACCCACTTTCCTCTTCAACACAAATTCGTTAGCTATCACATAATTATTTTATCTCATGAAGTGGAACTTTTAGTGATAAGGTCTGATATAATTTACTTTTGATTGTTTTGGTTGGGAGAAGGTGCATCATTTTGCATGATTAAGACCAAGGTAGGGGAGAGGGGCCTATAGTGGAGCACCCTAAATTTGTATTTCTCAAAAATCTACTTGAAAATTTCAAATCACTCTCAATTTTGTACAACAGTTTATTTGGCAACTCACATGGTTCTATATTTCGTTTTAGGGCCACATCATCAAATATGATGCCACATCAGCATGCTTTTTGTTGAGATATCAAAAATGGCCCAAAAAAGGTGAGATCAATAGTGGTGCGCTATGTCATGTTTTATTGGTGCGCTGATGTGGCATCAAATGATTTGTCAATTTGATAAAAAAGTGTTTTGCAATTGGATATTAAGGTGTTTCACTATGGGGCCCACTATGAACTACTTCTATCCCACCTATTGGACCCTGCTCCACTATGGGCCTCTCCCCTATTTACAGGAGGATTTAGCGAGTATAGTTGCCAGCGTATATATGTGCAACAATGCAATCACAATCACCTTATGTATTTCTATTATCTCTATGCTATGTTTTGATTAAGATAAATCGGGAAGGGCCCGAACCCATTACAAAACAGTCATTGAGGTCAAGCAGAGGGTCTCACAAGCACTTGTGAGACAGACTAAAAACTAAAAATTAAAGATTAAAACAAAAAGAAATGAAACTTTATGTTATGTTATAGGTAAATGAAACTTCTATAGGGGCGTTATTGGAAATTTTTTAATTTGAATGTATTTTAATAGTTTTGTAATGGTGAGATTATCATACTTAGATCTATTTCCATTTAGTTTTGTGCTTATTAGGGTGGAATGATGTAAATATAATTATATATTGACAAGTGACATATTTTTGTGTTAGGTTTGGCTCACACCTTGATTCTTATTCATCCTTTTTTTTACACTCATGTTCATTTCTAACCATTGGTTGTTTACCTCTAATTTATTACACCTTGTGTGCACTTACCCCAATATATTCACTCCCTACTTCAAGATAATCACTTCACTGCCCCAATTCATTTCCATATGATCAATCTTGCAACATGTGAGAATAAATCACAAAATTAAACTTTTAAATCCAAATTCCAACTTTCACACCCCTTTTACTAGACATTAT